>JXOR01000179.1:0-13757 GCA_001014335.1 Coboldia fuscipes
CAGTAATTTGGAAAATTGTTCACTGTGACTACTTTTCGCGGCTCCCTTTACATTAGTCCGCGCCTCCCTAGGGAAAGGTAAACAGAATGATTAAAAGATTAGAATGATTATTAAATTATACGATGTTATGTTTTTTAGTCAGCTACATCTTTCTATATGGTATCTTTCTACTACCATATATTTTCCAATAAAAAAATTTAATAAAATCATCTTTAAAATGGTGAAATTTACACATAACCAAATTCATAGTAGTGGCGCAGTGAGACAGTTTAAAAACAGTTTATTAAGCATCAAATTTGCTCTTCGAAGTGGGAAACCTCAAATTTATTTTTGGGCCAAACTGTTGCGCCAAAATTTATTTTGAGACGTTTCTTGAGTCCAATTGAGGCGCAACACAATTTTGGATTTTTCATCTGAACTTGATGCGAATAAATGAATCAACAAATTTTCATTATTAGGTATTTAATTATATATCCTGTAATCTAAATTTTTGAACATAAAACTAAAATGCGACACTACTTGCTACTGTGCACTTCTGACATTTTACCCTACTCTTTTCTGAAATACAATTTGAAAATTTGCAACTACACTTTGAAAATCTGAAATACAATTGGAATCTAATTATTCAGAAATTAACAATTAATTAATTTAATCTACCATCTGATCATATTTGGTTATATTTGGATAACTGGTATCCCCAATATAATGAGATAAAAGCCGCAAGTGTGCCCTTTTTCCGGAAAGGCATTTTCTATTCGTTTCAAGACATGCAGATACCAAAAAATATTTCCCAACCAAAATTTTTGGTGCGATTACAATATACATCTTCAGTGATTAGGGTTTATACAAAAACCGACTTTTTAGAAAACCGGTTTTCGAACAGTAATTTTTCCAGAATACCGGTTTTAACAGGGTTCGAATTTTTATAAAAAAATTTTTGCTCGAAAATTCTGTAATTCAATTTTATTGATAGTAAAATTTTTTATGCTACAAAGAAATAATAGTTGACTTATTAAAAATTATTAGAAAATATATAACTGTGTATTATATAATGTCAATTATAATCAAAGCCGAAAGACAAGAGTAAATAAAGTTTATGCATACATACTTATTAAAATCAATTTTGGCTTTAAAGACAATTAAGCAAAGGACCGAATATTTTCTATTCCGGACAATTTTAATATAAATTTAAATATTCTATTTATTTTTTCATTTAATGGAATATGATTTCAGAAAACAAAGGACGCTTATTGATTTGCTATTTAGCCGTGTCCTTAATATATTTTCAAAATTCCCCGAAATAGAACCCTCTCACTTGCAACCGAACTAGGCTTAATCGTTTTTAAAGCCTGATATAATAATTTTAAATTAATTCATGCAATAGACAAAACACACCGTTTCTTGAAATCATATCTGACCATTCATCAATCTAGTACACTTGTGATTTTCAATTTTTTTTAAGTGTTATTCATACATTGAAAACCGATATCGGTTTTCTACAAAAAAACCGGATTTCGAATTTCATAATTTTAGGTATATTCTAATTCAGATAATCATACGATTTTTGGTTGCGCTACGTTACCGAACTTGATGGATGGACATACTAAAAATATTTTGCGACATTCAAATTCTAATTATATAAACAGTTTCGAATAAATTTATTGATCAAAAATTTCTATTGAAAGATTGTTCATTCCGCAATTTTCAACATCAATCGTTCCAGCACTGTCAGTAAAACAAAATTATCTCCGTAATTTTTAATAAATCTTTATTAATGATACCATTAAATAGTTTAATTATTTCAGCTAATGAATTATATATAACATTTTTATCGATCTATTTCACCAAAAACGACATCAAGTGTTCCAATTATAGCAACAATATCAGCAAGCATATGTTTTCTACCAATTTTGTCTAATGCTGCTAAATGAGCAAATCCAGGTGCTTTAATTTTACATCTATATGGTTTCGATGAACCATCAGAAACAATATAAACTCCAAATTCTCCTTTTGGAGCTTCAATAGCAGAATAAGTGGTACCAGGTGGCACTTGATACCCTTGGGTAAAAAGCTTAAAATGATGAATTAATGCCTCCATTGAATGTTTCATTTCAGCTCTATTCGGCGGAGTTACTTTAGCATCATCTGTTCTAATTTCTCCAAATGGCATTTGATTTAAACATTGATCAATAATTCGTAAAGACTGTCTCATTTCCTCAACACGGCAAAGATATCTAAAAAAATTGATGTAAATAAAATAATTTTAATCATACATTCAAATCACCTATCATAACAATCGCCAGCTTGTCCTATGGGAATATCAAAATCAAGTAAATGATATGCATCATATGGTTGTACTTTTCTTAAATCCCATTTAATACCACTCCCACGTAGCATAACTCCACTAAATCCATAATTCAAGGCATCCTCAGCACTTACAACACCAATATCTCTCGTTCGTTGAACCCAAATACGGTTAGTGGTTAAAACGTCTTCTACTTCGTCTAGACGTTCTCCAAATTTTGACGCAAATTCATATATATCGTTCATCAAACCTATTGGTATGTCAAGAGACACACCACCTGGTCGAATATAAGCAGCGTGCATACGAGCTCCGCTCACTCTTTCATAGAATTCCATAAGTTTCTCCCGTTCCTCAAATAACCAAAAAAAAGGTGTTAAAGCGCCGACATCCAAGGCATGTGTTCCAACAGCCATAATATGATTTAATATTCGCGTTATTTCGGCGAATAATGCTAAAAAACAAATATGTCAGTCTCATTGTTTTAATTTATTTATTCACAATTGAGGGGAAAATTTTGAGCGTTTTGATACATCTTGAGTGAACGCAAAACTCACATTATTTCACTAAGTTAGCCAACATGCCATACAAATATCTGAAGCAGTGGAATTAAAGTAGTGGAATAATCATATTACTATCAACCGTTCTACCAACAACACCATCCAACAATACACGATATAAATTTATTCGTAATATAAACATTGATGCTCACATACTGCTCAACCTAAAACAAGCGTGAAGAGTTGAGTTTTCCACGCCCTTTTAAAATAAACGCTGTGGTGTCTGAAATGAAGCTGCAGCATCAATAAATCAATATGTATTTTGTTTACAATTTGTTAGGTAATGGGTAATGGAGTAATCACGTATCTGTCAAATCGGATATATTATCAGATACGTGACTATTCCATTTACTTGAGGAATATTGAATCTGAAATATGTAAGCAAACAAACAAAAAGAAGGCACCATCATCGAAAACACTTGTCAAAATTGGAATTTGGGTTGAGTGAGCTTCACACTAGCGTCGTTTTGGGTAACACCATATAAAACCCATTGCCCAATTTTTTTTTGACAGCAAAACCACGCTTGGACTCTTGTTTTAGGTTGAGCAGATAGACCGAAGTAGCGTGTTAAATATTTTCCCCTCATTTGGGAAAAAATGTTAATTCGTATCTACCGATGTGTTGCTTTATTGAGGGAGGGTTCTTTTATAACCACGAGCGTCATCGAGTGTTGTTAATCACATTACGTATTACGAATAATATACTAATTCGTTAAAGCTGGTGATAGTCAAACCCCCATTCAATATAGCAATCTCACATTGTCAGTTACGAATGATTTATTATTACTTCGAATATATTTTGCTCTGAGTGGTACGTCGATGTTCAACAGCTTTTCGATTGCCAAGGAATAACATTGTTCATTGCACATCATTGAAACATAATCCAATCTGTCAAAGTAGGGCAAAGCTTGAGTATAAGTTTTGTATTCGATTAACTTTTCCGTTCCACGATGCAAAAGCCCTATATGAGGATCGGCACGCACAACTGTTTCACCTTCCAACTCGAGAACTAATCGTAAAACTCCGTGAGCCGCAGGGTGTTGTGGACCAAAGTTTAACATCAAATTTTTGACTGACTTCTCAACTGGAGCTATGTGACTGTTATACGGCGGTAGGCTCCATAATGCTTGATTTTCATCTCGATACATCACTGGGCCATCAAACTGTTCCATGTACTCTGGATCAGGATACCATTTTCCAGCATTTCTATTCGCATTTTTCTGATAACTGTGTTTACAATATTTTAAAAACCATTTTTAAGAGTTATAAGAATTATGTAACCTGATTGTAGGCAATAATATTTGATTGCTAAATCGCATTCGATTTAATAGCCGTCCCACAGCAAGTGTCATGTTGATATTTATTTTCGGCACTTGTAATATTCCCAAAATAAAAATTTGTTTGTAATTAATTAAATTTTGAGAATCAACTTCATAAAAAGTTAACTAGTAAATATGAAGATGTACCGTATGTCAAAATAATAAGTAACTGCTGTCCCTAAACACAATGCGTTGATTTCATTTGCTGTCAAAATAATATAGTCTGAAACCAATTTTGCGTGAAGCAAATCTAAGACCGTCTTCGATAATTAGTACCAGAACACACCAGAATGGTGTGACAATAGAATGGTGTACACTAAATGGTGTTTTCTGGTGCCACCAAATTCCATAGTGTTGCTCTGGAAATTACTTAGTAGTAATTATTCAATACACAGCGATGCATACATATGTTCAAAGTTGTGTTTTATCAATAAATCTAAACGGCGTATTTTTTTTTTAATAAATAATTTCTGTCATTAATCTTTATTTCAAAATGCATAATTGTTTTCTGCTAGCAATTATTCTTGGTATATGGGAAATAAATTACTTGATTTGTGATAATCCATTAATTACAAACAAATTCAATGAAATAAAGTAATTGCAATGTTCCGTTATTCATCATGTCTTCTTTTTCCATTATATTAACAAAATAATCTAATTTAATTCATCATCGACAATAATAAACATGAAAACGAAGATAAAAGTATAAACGAATAGGTTATATTACAGAATGACATTTTTATACACCATCAATCTTGGTGCAAATGCATCGAAAAGATGTAAAATAATTTACATATAAAAATGACTTTAACCAAAGCCAAAAGGGCCTTAAATATTTTAAGATATCTTTTTAAGAAGAAGACTGTAAATAGTAGGGTTAAGAATCGAATGTATAAGCAATTGATTAGACCAATAGTTTCATACGGTTTTCCAGTATGGTTTGCATGCTCGAAAAATGTATATAATGAAATGGGAATTTTGGAACGAAAAATTAGAAGATATTGTATCGGGAAATTTAGAAGAAGAAATGCCAAATATTTTAGAAATAATCTTCTATATGATAAAAAATCGAAAAACTATTCGATTTCCTTAAAAAAATAGGTTATAAGTTTGTAAATGTTTAAAGGATCATTCAAATATTGAAATTAAAAGGCATAGTGATACCTCACTGCCTATCCTAAATAAAGAGTCAAAGCGTTTTCGATGGTGGCACCATCTTTTTGTTTGTTTGTTAACATATTTCAGATTCAATATTCGTTAACTAAATGGTATAGTCACGTATCTGATAATATATCCGATTTGACAGATACGTGATTACTCTATTACCCATTACCTAACAAATTGTAAACAAAGAACACATTGATTTATTGACGCTGAGCTTCATTTCAGTCACCTCAGCGTTTATTTTGAAAAAGCGTGAAAAACTCAACTCTTGACGCTTTATTTAGCGTATAGGCAGTCAAGGAGTGATGTAAATAATAGATGTACAGTCTTAACAGATGATCGCTTTAAAAATTATTTTTATAATGATAAAGATAAATTCAAATTTCTATATAATATTTATTATAGATTAATGTCCAAGGATCATGTTATAAGAATGTTAATGTTCATTATGGCTAAGGCTGTTATGTCCAGTTGTGATTTAAATTTAAATTTAGTGTTAAGTAAAATATAAATATGTCAAAAATATGTTTTCGCTAAATAGAATCATACGGTGTATGGAACTGTCAAACAAAAAAATTAGACAATTAGAACCAGCTAATTGTGAACATCATAACCGTCCTCGATAATTGCAGTGTAATTACATGGGTACACACCGGTGTCCAAATTTAAGCACCAAGATTGATGTTGAAACGCAATTGGAATTGATGGTGTATACAAATGTCATTTGGTAATCTAACCTATTCGTTTATACTTTTATCTACGACTTAAGCATGGTATAAAAATTTACCTTAGCATGGTATATTTGTATCATGCAACTTAAGTTCGTATTCAAGTTTATTATTGTGAATGATGAACTCGAATAATTTTGTCAATAAAATGGAAAATAAAGACATAATGCATAACAGGAGCATTGCTGATACTTTAATTCATTGAATTTGTCTATAATTTATTAATGCATTACCACAAATCAAGTAATTTATTTCCCATATACCAAGAATAATTGCTAGCAGAAAACAATTATGCATTTTGAAATAAAGATTAATGACAGAAATTATTTATTAAAAAAAAAATACGCCGTTTAGATTTATTGATAAAACACAACTTTGAACATATGTTTGCATCGCTGTGTATTGAATAATTACTACTAAGTAATTTCCAGAGCAACACTATGGAATTTGGTGGCACCAGAAAACACCATTTAGTGTACACCATTCTTTTATTATACCATTTTGGTTTATTCTTGTTCTAATTATCAAGGACGGCCAATCAAATGGAAAATATCGACAAAATACATAACGGAACATTGCAATTACTTTATTTCATTGAATTTGTCTATGATTTATTAATGGATTGTCACAAATCAAGTAATTTACTTTCCATATACCAAGAATAATTACTGGCAGAAAACAATTATGCATTTTGTAATGAAGATTAATATCTAAAACAATTTATTAAAAAAAAGTAATGCCGTTCAAATTTGTGGTTAAAACATAACATTGAACATATATTTGCTTCTCCGTGGATTGGATAATTACTACCGAGTCATTTTCATAGCAATGTCATGTAATTTGATGGGATCAGAATACACCAATTAGTGTACAACATTCTGGTGTTTTCTTGTTATAATTATGAAAGACGCCCTATATTAATAGAAATCAACACAACCATTAATGGACGCGGTCATTGTTATTTTTAGGATAAACGATAATGGATTCATTAAATTCTCAAGAAACGGTCCCGTTACAGTTAATACGTAATTCTAAAACTGCATCTTATTCAATATGGATATCTCTGATTTATATATTTAACCTAATTGTTGGTACTGGTGCATTAACACTTCCAAGTGTATTTAAAGCAAGTGGATGGTTGTTGGGCGTTTTAGTTCTTATATTGCTTGCTTTTATATCTTATATCACCGTAACCTTTATAATTGAATCGATTGCTTGTGCGAACGCGATTAAAAAATGGCAAAATACGCATATAATAGAAGATAACAGTATAATTACATCATCGTTGGAATATAATGAAAATGAAACAACAGCCTTAATTGATCAACCATTTGAACGAGATACATTGTATTCTCTTAATATGAAATTTGAACTAGCGGATATGGCTACACTTTTTTTATCTGATATTCTAAGACTTCTATTCTATTTAGTTCTCTCGTTATATTTATATGGTGACTTGACTATTTATGCAGCCGCCGTTGCAAAATCCTTGCGCGACGTTACTTGGTAAAATTTATCGAATTATGCAAAATATTATAGAATCGTTAACATTAATTATTTTTAGTTCAAATAATTCAACGGCAGTTGAAGATGCTTGTTTTGTTAAGGATGGAATATCCTCAAACCTAACTAGAAAAGACGTTTATCAAATATGTTTAATTTGTTTTAGTGTCATTATTAGTCCATTCAGTTTTTTTAACCTACAAAAAACAAAAATTCTACAACTCTTCACAATTGGTTTTCGGTTGACAGCGTTCTTCGTAATGATAATTCTTTCAATTAATAGGCTAATAGATACATCTGCCGTTCATGGTCATCCCCATTTTGCTAATTTGTATAAGTTGCCGTCACTGATTGGTGCTTGTATATATTCTTTCATGTGTCATCATAGTGTTCCTGCATTAATCCAACCCATTAATAAGATATCAGCAAAAAAACGGATTTCGACATTTTATTTACCACTTGATTATATAGTAATTTGTATTATTTATTTATTTTTTATTATTATTGCAATTTACGCATTTGAGTACATCAACGAATTATTCACTTTAAATTTTATACCGGCGTCAAATAGTACAAAAATGATGCAATATATAGAATTTGGTTTGATGTTATTTCCTGTATTAACTCTTGGAACAAATTTCCCAATTGTATCGATTACATTACGCAATAATCTTAAGAGGTTATTTCTTGGAAGAAGACATGAGAATTCCGATGTAAAATTTATATTCTTCCAAACTTATATTTTACCACTTCTTACAATATTACCGCCGATATTTATAGCTTATAAGACTGAAAATTTGACCACGTTAATTACATTTACTAGTT
The DNA here is from genome assembly GCA_001014335.1 of Coboldia fuscipes. Lineage (NCBI taxonomy): Eukaryota > Metazoa > Arthropoda > Insecta > Diptera > Scatopsidae > Coboldia > Coboldia fuscipes. Next base: position 8,402 of record JXOR01000179.1, read on the forward strand.
TATATGCGGGAAATATAATTCAATATGTAATTCCGGTAATTTTCTTAATTAATGCTCGACGTATTTGTCAACAACTATTTGGTAATGAGCCAAAAAATATATATAAAAGCCCATTTCAGCATACTTTCTGGATATTATTTATTTTTGCATGGGCTAGTTTTTGTGCAATTATTGTTTCAATGTCACTATTTTAAAAAGATTAATAAGACATTTGAATAAATAGATGAAATACCTACTAGAGGATCCTATACCTATTATAGAGCCACCTTATAAATTGTGAATTATTAATGATAGTCGAACATATTAATTTTTAATTTGAAATATTATACATACATACTGATTTATATGATTTATAAATACCTATTTGTAGCTATGTGATTTTTATTATAAATGTGACCTATAAACATGTCATAAAAATATATCCATAAGTAAACGAAAATTTTTAAATTTATATATAAGCATTATTTTATGATGATTAGAAACAATTTTGTTATTCTAACTAACATTTATTATAAATAACTACATTGATTACAAAATTATTCTGTATATTGTTACATAATCGGTTGCTAGAAATTCCAATTAGACTTAAAACTGGAAATTATTTTAAGTCAGCATTAATAAGGAAAAATATATTTTTGCTTATGAAATTAGTAATTAAAGAAAAATGAAAGCATCAAGAGTGTTCTGTATTTTAATTGGGTATTTTACAATATTAGCTAGAAGTGATGTCTTTTTTAACTCAACTAACAATTCTTATAATGGAAAGTCTATAATTTATTCAGATTTTGATGACTATAAACGTGCTTTAAATAAAACTTATAGGCGTCCGTTTGAGGAAATTGCTGCGAAACGTTGTTTCGATCAGAATATTGAGTTAATTAATGCTCATAACAAACAATATACTTCTGGAGTTATTAGTTACAGATTAAGAGCTAATCGTTTTGCAGACATCTCAAATTTCGATTATTTACGGAATTTTGTAAGACTCGAAAAAAGTTTGAATCGAAAACTATTTGACCAAAGCCATGAACAACCGTTAGTAGGATCAATTACAGTGCCAGACTCATTAGACTGGCGGGATCATGGTTTCAATACACCCCCTCAAAACCAATTGACATGTGGAGCATGTTATGCATTCAGTATATCACATAGTATTGAGGGTCAAATTTTTAAACGCATTGGGCAACTTGTAACCTTATCAGTTCAACAAATAATAGATTGTAGCGCGATAGACGGTAATCGAGGCTGTATAGGAGGAAGCTTACGAACAACCTTAAAATATTTGCAACGCAGTGGTGGATTAATGCGTGACAAAGACTATCCTTATACAGCTACGGTAAAATTATTAATTTTATTATACCATAATTACATGTTAAGAATATTTTAGCAAAATACTTGTTCATCCATCGCAGAATTATGTATCGTTAATATTACTGATTGGGCAATACTTCCACAAGGAGATGAAGAAGCTCTAAAATATGCTATCGCCACTGTAGGCCCAATAGCTGTTTCAATAAATGCAAGCCCGAAAACATTCCAGCTTTATAGTGATGGAATTTATGATGACTACGAAATTTGCAATTCAAATACCGTTAATCACGCAATGCTGGCAATTGGATATAATGCAAATGTTTTTATATTGAAAAATTGGTGGGGTTCTAGATGGGGTGAAGATGGTTATATGAGAATAAGGCGAGGAAAAAATTTATGTGGTATAGCAAACTACGCTGCATATGCAATTGTTTAATGTTTACATAAAATAAAATTATTTTATAATAAATAACATAAAAAAAATATGACTTTATTTTAAAAATTATATTTTCATTTTTAAATATTTAAACTTACAAGAAGGCGATTTAAACAGTATCAGGGAATAACGGATTTTCATTACATATTTGACTCCGTTCGAAATCCTCGACTATCAAAACTTGGTTTAAATTTTTTAAAACTGGTAATTTACCAGCATTTGCTTTTGCTAATAATTCAGGTGAAAACCAACGTGTCAAATTGATTTCTGTATTTGATGAATTATGCAGATTTGATGGCTGTTGTGAATTAAACGAAGTCGGTGGTGATTGTTGTATAGACTGTGAAAGCTGATGTGGAATTGTTTGCATTTCTGTTGAGCTTCCTAAAAATTGTTAGACGGCATTAATAATTTTTTGAAAAATTACTTTGTTATATATATATCTCCTTATCTCATTGACAATAATTTTCACTATATATAAACTATATAAAAAAAACACCCTTTCCCTCGAAAATAAAAAAAAAAAATAACAAATAAAGCAATATTATTTTTAATTTTTTGTAAAACTAATGTTTACCTAGTTGTTGCTTTAATTGAATTAATTGTTGTAAATGAATTGATCTCATCATTGTAGCTCGTTGTTGTTGCTGAAGCAACTGTTGTTGAACCTGTTGTTGAGCTACAAGTGCAGGTCTAATTTTATCAAAATACTGAATACGATTCTGATATTCACAGTTTATGCCGAATAAATCATGAGATTGCTGAGTTGATAATGGTGATGTCATAGAGATACATTGCTGTTTAACTATGGCTCTACCTTTAGGTAAAGATTCTTCCTTTTCTGCACCTGCAGTCATTTTTCGTAAAACTGATGTAGGAGTAAAACTCAAACCAGAACCTGGACTTGAATTCAATTTACGCTGTTGTGGGGACACCATTAGGACTTGGGATATGTGGTGGTGGCGGATATTTCCATGTTGTTCTGACACTTTCTTCTTAAGCAAAGCCTGTTGAATTACTGATTGTGTATGATATTGTATTTCTAATGGTGAAGGAATTCGTTGTGGTAATTGATTCAGAGGATGAAGTGGTTGGACCGGTTTAGATGCATTGGCCATTATATGTTTTGCTGCAATTCGTTGACGATCAGGTTGAGATATATAACATACAGTTGATTTTTGTCGAATACTGGAATCAGATTGTTGTTTTGCTATTTGATGAAGCATTTCTTTAATAGCATTAGTTGGTGCTTGTTGTACTGGAATTGATTGTGTTGGAATTCGCATTTGCGCTTCCAATTCTTCAACGCTTTTCATATTCGAACCGGTTTGAGTTATGTTAGTATTTCCACCTATCGAATTGTATGCCATTGTATATAACAATATATTATATAGGTTATTTGAAAAAAATTACAAACCTAATTGATTACGTTGTAAAAATTCTTGCAATACATTTCCAGTTTCATTATTTCCACCAACATCATAATTATTTTTTTGAATTTCTTGTGCATCATCTTTAAGAAAATAATAAATGTATTGAGCGTTGTAAAAATATTCTATAATTACAAGTATTTACCACATTTTTTAAACCATTGACTAAACTTTGAAGTTCTTCCATCGCCAGGTGATAACATTGCTTTTCCAATTATATCGTCGGAAATAGAATCCTAATAATATAAACAATTTAACATTATGTAATTATACAATTGTAAAGCATACTTCAAAATTTTCAACATCTTTAGAATAATTATTATTTCGATCTTCGTTGTCAGATTCTATTTCAAGTTTATTGGAATTGTTATTGACAGGAATTGCCGTTGCACCATCCTCTTCGAAACCATGTAATTCTATTGTATCCCATTGTGATACTGGTCCGCACCTAAACCATTCGGGTTCATCATTTGTTTTGCGAGATTGAATTTTTGTGTCATTCGAGTTAATAGAAAGCCTACCGCTACCAATTCGTCGTTCCATAATTGGACGTTGTTTAGTTATGTTAGAAGAAAGAAGTGTTTGTGTAGGTTTTTCAATGTTTTTCCGTTTATTAACAAATGCTGGCATACAACCATCTAAGTTACGTGCCGCAGGCAAATTTTTTGACGATGACACCAACTGTGAATTTGATAATCCAATTTCTGGTGGATTCCACATTTGTAATTTTTGCCATTTTTTTATAATTGCTGTAGGTCGTTTCTTAGAGCTTGGAAGATGACGCAATGACAACAAATGATCTATAGAGTAACAATGAGTCGCTGTAAAAAAATATCCACAATATAGTAAAACATGAAAAATAACAATATTTTTAAAAAGCATGGTATGTGAATAATTTATATTCCTCTCAATGTAATATAAAAGGAATTCTCTACAAATTTTCATTTTCATTGAATAAACAGAAAAATCACAATTCCAGAATGTTTTCTAAAATTTCCACGTGACCAATTTAATAAAACAAAATTTGCAATGGGTGACTGAATTTCCGTATTCAACAAAAATGGCTGGATATGCTATGTGAAAGAAGTAATGATAAATTACCTTTTATATGTGGGATAATATCTGATTTCTTTTCCATTTCAAATATTCAAAAATACTATTCACAGTATGTTGCTGCTTTTAATGTAATTTTGCCCAAGAGCTGAAATTTATATTATTTAAATAATTGAAACTTGTATATTATTCCTCTTTTATTTGACTTTAGTCATGTAAGAAATGTAATATTACATTAATAGTAGTTTTTCTCCACTTAAATAAGCCGTGATTCACTAGTTGCAATATAATAGCAAAAATATTTACTGTTACTTTTAATATTTTATCTTCCTTGTTTTTTATACATCATAAATGAAAAACGATTTAGTTGTTTTTGTATCTATTTTAATCTTTAGATCTATTTTATTAGATTGTCTTCTGGAAATCCTCTGCAGAGTTAAGAGTATTTGGGCTTATGGGCGTCTTTCATAGGTCGTCTCCGATAATTATATCAATAATACACCAGGGTTGTCTTCGATAAATAGAACCAGACGGTGTATGGAAGTGTCGAACCAAAAATTGTCTTCGATAATTAGAACCAGCAAATAGTGACACCATAATCATCTTCGACGGTGGTAGACGGCCCAGAATGGTGTTACTTAACTGATGTGTTCTCGTACCACCAAATTCTATGGTGTTCCCTGAAAATTACTCAGTAGTAATTATTCAATACTCGGCGATGCAAACATATGTTCAATGTTGTGTTCTCATAAATTTAAACGGCGATACTTTTTTTTAATAAATCATTCTAGGCATAATTCTTCATTACAAAATGCATAATTGTTTTTTGCTAGCAATTATTATTGGTATATGGGAAAACAATTACTTGATGTGTGATAATAGACAAATTCAATGAAATAAAGTGTCTGCAATACTCCAGTCATGCATTATGTCTTTATGTTTCATTTTATTAACAAAATTAATCTAATTTAATTCATCATTCACAGCAATAAACATGAAAACGCACTTAAAACGAAAATAAGAGTATAATCGAATTGGTTATAGTATATTACTTATAGCGGCCAATGTAAAGGTAGCTGCATTGAGTGGGGATAACTTCAACGAGCTTTAGCGAGAAAAGAAGCTA
>JXOR01001293.1:0-19100 GCA_001014335.1 Coboldia fuscipes
GTGCACTTATACCATTTTGTCGTTGTACGGTTATACGCGATCAGAAAGTACGCAGAAGTGGGATCGATGGTTTCATCAGATTCATGACCGATTTAACGTAGCGAAGATCACGAAGCTATGGGTTTTGAGTACTTCAAGGTGAACCACCGCATGAATTTCGTCGATGCCTCAACGGGGTCCATACCCAGAACATTGAGAGGCTCTGGGGATATGCCAAATGACGGAGCAAACGTCATCGAGGGTGTGCTCGGTACAATCTAGATTCCTACCTTGGGGAATTCATGTGAATAACCAGATTGGTGGACTGACAATGTCTTTTTCGATGCCATTTGTTCTGCCATTGCCAAATTCTAGTCACCAACAAATTAGAGATAGTTTTGAATTACCTGGAGATATTTGGGATTAGTGTGATTTTGTTTTTTTTTTCTTTATCCAAACATGAATTAAGCTTACTTTATTTTAAGTGTAAACTAAGAATTTCACATGAAAACTGCAAAAATGCCAAATTTAGAAAATAAAAGTTGGGGGCCGGATAACCCACATGTACCCCAAAAACTACACGAGGGAATATTTAAATGAAAATAACTAATACACGTGCGGTCAATTAATTCGGTATGCAAATATTTTGGTTCATTATGTGTAACACAATTTCAACTTAAATCTAATTTTGATTATAATAGATATTTATCTAACAAGATATTTAATGTTTATCCAAATTCGAGTACTAGTTATTATATTCAGAACGGTGTGTGAAAGTACATTTTTAGATCCTAATGCGTGAAATCAAAAACAATTTACAAAAACAATGCAAATTGCCCTAACAAAACTTGCAAAATTAGCACAATAAACTGTTAAATTGGTATTAAACTTTATAAAAATGATTCAATAACACACACTGCATGATGTTATACTGTTAATTAATAGTTTTATTCTAAATATGAATTGAAATTATCAAAATATGTACCATGCATGCAACTTACAGGCAATAATAAACAACCAAAATTACCTCAGTACTAGAATTGTCGGTTGATCATTCGGGTTTCATATGTTCTATTATTGTTGTATGTTATGTGCTATTGTAATTTTTGATACTGGATTGATAAAAGTCTTGTATTAGACTCGTACTCTTGATGGATTTGCGTTCCACGCAAACACTCGTGCCGTAATCTACCACCTCTAGTCCGATAATATTTTAGTACTCAGCAATAAATAACTATTTATTATTAAACGAATGTTACGAACGTTTTCTCTCGATTTACCGATTAAATAAGTATTACATATGAATTGATGAATTAGCCGTAAGAAAATATTATGCCGAAATGGTGAAAAAAATTGAAAATTAATGATGGAGGTGAAGTACTCTAGAAAACTCTGTTTACATTAACAGCGTAAATAATTAATTGAACCTTGAACACTTCAAATCTAAAATAAATAACAACTACGAACTTTTCTCTTTTGCAATATCACCGCATGGCTCTTTGGTTACATACAGGGAGAACTCTGAGAGATAGAAAATTGAAAATTAATAGTTGGATAAGGATCCATATCCCCGGTATATGTATAATTAAATGCCACCATAATCAGACTAGTTACATAACCTGGACATCCTTCATAATTTTAATTTATGAACGTGTGCAGTTAAAGTGGTTTTCCATTGAAATCTACTTCGTAATGAGAAAATTAAAACAAAAAAAATAAGAAAAGACTGAAAATTTAATTTTTATTTTTTTTTTGGTTGCCATTCAAGGAACTCTTTCTCTTTTTCATCCGAGGGAGAAGCCAACAGTCAATGAACAGACCAACGTAAGAGATACCTTTTAAGTAACGCAGTACTTGTTTGAATTAAAAATTCACAAGCGTGCAAGTAAAATGATTAAAAACAAAAGTGGAAAATATGACATTAAAGGTTCAACATAATTTCCATATGAAGCATTTTATTTTCTGGTACCAATCGTTGGGGTACTCAAAAAATTTGCTTTGCTTTTCAGTTTTCACTTCAATATCCATTGTAATATTCTGGTACTGATTTGATAAAGTGAAATAAAGATCATTTATTTTACAACACTTTTTTTTATATTTAATACGTTACACTTATAATTTCTATTAAATAAAATAGTGGTAATGATTAAAATTCACCGTTGAGGTGTTACCGTATAACATGCTCCTACATCAATCGTTAGTGCTGAAAGAAAAAGGGTAAAATAGTTCTTCGTAATTCTCTCATGTGCGTAGTGACGTATATTACACAGTTGAAAAAAAAAATAAATTTAATATCAATTTGAATATAATGGAAAACATTTTTGATCTTATTAAAAACGGGTATTATGGAATGATGTGATTCTGTTATTCACGTCCATTCCTTTTGACGTTGTTTTCATATTTACATCAATTACCGTTATTGTACGTGATATAAGTAGAGAAAAAAAGTAAAACGTTCCACTCGTTTTATAATTATTGATAATTACGTAAATACGTTGATACAATTGTAGTGCCAAGAAAACGAAAAGACTGTTCTGTTTCGTTAAATTATTACTTCGTTTATCATTATCTTTCATTTAAGGGTTTAATTGCGGCTATAATTTTAACTATGGTAACAATAAAACGATGATTTTTGATTGAGGAAATTTTCATCAAACGGAAATTCGATCAATATTTAAATGAAGACCTTTAAACAGCTTCATTAATACGAAATGATTGAAAATTAATTAATATCCAAGGGTGGATGAGATACGGAATAAAAAGAGAAAAGAAGCAAGTGATGTTTTATGATGTGCCCTATATACCTAAGATATAATACCGGTGTTATAATCTTTGGGCGAATTAGTGTATTGATGATATACACGTACATACAACTAAATGTAAGTAAATGTTACGTTAATTTTTTTATGTGTTCATACCGACGGTAATTTAAGTAGGCAATTCGTACTTTGTGCTACGCGACAATTAAATATAATAAAAAAAAATAACCTCGCGTCCGACTATGTACTGTAAACAACATTATTCGGCAATGTGGTTTCTGTTTCTGTTTTCAAAGAGAATTTATTTTTTATTTTCGTTTACGAAATTCCGAAAACATTCAAGTCTCATTACGTGAAGTATTTTACATATTAAATGTTTATTGTTTGTAATCAACATAAATATTGTACATCACTGTATGATGTATATTGCATTCTCCCAAAAATTCGATTTTTACTGATACTTGGAAACAGTTCATCTGTGGTACATTATAACCGTTAAGTTTACATATCCTTGAGTAAAATTTAAGGTTGCTCCAGAAATATTGAAAGTTAAATTTCAAAATATCTCCCAAATGGGGCCTACAATTTTTTTTATTTTTAAACATTGGTGAGCGCAGTCGTGGTTTTTCATAAAATTTGGCCAAACGTGTGTGACCGACAGACGTGGTTTTTCACAACATTTGCTCGCATTGATCATTGTGTGAATTTTTGTTTATTTGGTGCGTTGATATTGATGTTTATTTAGAGCGTTTTATTTTTCTATTCAATTTGAAGGCAGTAGCCGGTGGGTGGCACGGCATAGTTTCTGTGTAAAACTACCGGTCAGCAAAGTGTTAATATGTTGTTCATTTAGACCTTCTTTACCAGCTGTGAAAAGATTGTCAAATTGGTGAAAGAACACATATTATAAAATAGCATATCTGCATATGAAATTATACTGCACTTATGACGTTTTTAAAATTTGATATTTTTTTTTAAGAATTTTATAATTTTCTCAAACATTTTAACATAGAATGATGTACGTTATGGATACTATTCTGATGTACTCTTATATCTATTTTAATTGTTTCAAATGCATACTATATTGTAATCATTTTTATTCTATTTAATTTATTATAATAAAAATTATGAATGTTTTTTAATGGTAACTAGATTATCAACAAACAATGTGAATTTTAATATTACTTGAATTATCTATGTATATTGAATCATCGGTTTTAAACATTATAGATCATCTGGTTACGTTTTACTTAGGTACAGTATGTATTAAATTATCATGTGCTTTATACTATAAACATTTCAATTTAATCTTCAACGAATAGTTACGAAAATAATATCGTACATAATATTATCAGTGGGATGTACATATGTAATTCACAAGTGGACGCATACGTAAGCATAATTGTATATATTGTACTTGGCAATGGAAATAAATAGAATTGTTATTACATATACATACACGGATATTTTTAATGGACAGTTGAATATAATACTACAAAAAATTATGATTATATATAAAAGCCTCTTAATGAGTCCAAAATCTATGTGATCAATTATATAATACTGCATGAAGTTAATAAATGGTCCGATAATTACAAACATAAATATTTTGTATTTAATTTTTTTGCTTTCCCCCCAAATGATTTAACTCCACTATAATATATAACATTTACAATTAAACATGACAAGTGAATCGCTTATATACTTTATAAATTGATACAAAGTTTTAAAATAAAATCCCCAACATACAAAAACCATATTATTTTTTAGTATTAAATGTATGACTTCTATTTACGAGCACCTACAAACCAAGAATCATATAATCCGAGACTTCAGTGGAAGGCTCATAGTCATATTTTATTTCTTGAATTAAATTTGTTTTTAACAATCATAAAATAAAAAAATAAAAACAAAACGCATTTAGTCCAGTCACTCAGTTATCAGTAACTCGTACATAAAATCGCGCAGTGATTTTTTTTTAAGTTGATGACACTTTGTAATTTTGCCCTTATTTTTACCTTTATTAATTAAATGGAATTTTTATAAAGTGAAAATGAAATTTTAGCGACACTTTATGAAGATTCTTACGAAATGCTATTGTTAGTGTACATAGACATTAAATTAAGTGGTATCGTGTGAAAAAGAAAATCAATTCAAACAGAGTATTCATCCAAACAAAATGAAATTCCATGTGAGGTCCACTAAATTTTGGGTGTATTCCAGTGTTTAGTTGAAATCAATTGGTAAATGAACAAGCAAATACAAGGAAAAATTGTCACAAAATGAGTGTTTCAATGTGAATTTAATAATCGATAAAGTTTTTTGCATTTATTTTCTTTTCTCAATTTATACGTTAAATGCGATTCGTGAAATAAGAGGTTTAAACTTTTAAGTTTATATTCTGGAGAAAAAATGTATTAATAACATTTATTATACAACAAAAATTAAAATGGGTTTAATTAGACATATTTCATTTAAAATTCGTGTATCTGAATAGACGAATACAGAAACATATTATTAATATTTGCGGAAATAACTATTAAATAACATAAAAATCAAATAGAGAGAGATAATATCATGCTGATGCAAAACACTGTACATACAAATAATGCTATTTGATTATGTTCTCATAATGATTTTTTATTTCATTTTTAAAATCCAACGTTTTGTTGTCTATTTTCTAATCCAACAACAATAATGTACTGAATAAGTAATTTAATAACGTAGAATTATTGTACATCACTGTAGTTGTATATTGCAATCGTCCAAAAATCGATTTTGGGGATCTATGTTTTCGGTATCTACATGTCTTGAAACGGATAGAAAATGCATTTTCCGGAAAAAGGGCGTACGTGTTCTGTACCCGGTGTCCGGTAACAGTGAGTTTGTGTCATTGTATTGAGGATACCAATTGTCCAAACTTGGTCAGATGATACATTACCTGGACCAAAATAAGAAAAATAAAGTTGGTATAAAGCCCTTATTTATCACCTATAAAAATTTGGTTGTCATATTGAGCAAAGAAAATATTTTTTTTTAAAACAATGTATCTGCATATCCACTGTAATATATCATATAATTGCTTTCAAATTTGATATTTTTTGCTGAATTTTATTGATTTTTACAAAAATTTTAACCGGGAGTGATGTACGTTGTGGATACTATTATGTTTCGTTCTTATATTTTTGAAGGGAAATAATTTAGTGTGTTGCTGATGATTTCAGTTTCTACAGAGAGATGTATATTACAATCGCTCCATAAATCGAATTTTGAAATTTTGTATGTTTTTCGGAATCTACATGTAATGTATTTACAAGATCTACATGTGATGTGAATATCGTGTAATGCAAGTAAGCTTGGTTAAATTTGAACAATTTGATTGAACAACTATATTTTGAATTTTTTTGTTTATTTCGACAACGTTGATATCATGAAACTTTTGCACTCTTTATTGTTTTTTTTTTGCCTACTCTCTCTTTCTCTATCTCTCTCTTATCCCTCTCTCTTTCCAAATATAAGAGATTTAGCCTATATTTCTTATCAAAAAATATTAAACTTTCTAGACCACATTTACGCAGAAAATTCTTTTATGAATGTATGAATCAAGTAAACAACCATCCCTATTGTTTACTCACATTTTAATGGATTTTCACGTTTTCCAGTATGTGATGGCGTGCATTTTTATTTATATCTTAGGAAAATTATTAGGGAAAGTTTATTATTTGGTTTACTATGCCACGAAAGCTTTGATGATCGATGGGATAAAATCATTAATATTTTTAAAGTTTTCTATCTTTTAAAAACGGTGTTATTCTCTTGCTTCTTTTTTTTATGAGTTCCGATATACGTTAAATATATCTAATATCATGACATTATCCAAAATATAACAGTTCAGTTAACTATAGGTTCCCTTAGCAACAACAATGGGAGCAATGAAAATAAAAGAAATAATTGAGGGAAAAGTCATATGGTATTGCATTACCGTCGATGATGAGCTTTTCAATACAAAATTCTATTGCATTTTTTAATTTAATTTACTTCAATCTTTTGGTTGTTGCGTACAAAATGTTCTTGTATCAACCACCAACAGAAATAAGAACATTTTACTTGCAGTTTACCGTCATTCGATAAATGATATCTCATTCAGTATGAGATTAGAATATGAAAAGAAAAACAAAATAAGAAATGGAATCGTATATATAGTAATACCAGATCTTCTAAGTACAACCATTAACTTTTGAGTTCATTTAAATGCCACACTGACGCATCGTTATTTCTACAAAACGCCTAAAGGCCGTTAAGGTCATAAAAACATTTTCCCCTCGTCTCTGCTGTTTCTTTATTATTATTTTCTTTTCTTTATTTCATATTATTGATAGACAGTCTGTTAGCTATGTTCATTTGCAGAAAACAAAGAAGTATCAATTTTATGTTCGTCTTTTATTTTGAATCACGTACTACTTTCCTAGACGAGACCCAAGGAGACTGATGGAATTTTCAATTGCTAAAAATTTCTGGAGCATGAGCAAAGCTCAAATTCAACAGTGAAAAACTCAAACGCATCACAGCCTGTTGGAATTTTTCACCTAAATGAACAATTCAGCGTTGAATGATGAAAATTTTCTTATGCGGTGATACGTCATTTTGTTAAAATAATTAGTTTTCCCACTGCGTATGCATTGCATGCAAATTATGTATAAGGTTAAAGTAAAACCTTATTTTTTTTTTGGCTACGTAACAAATTGATATTTACCTACATGAGATATCCATTTGGTGTGAATGATAACAGATTACCATTTCCTCTTAGTTTTCCTATTTGACGGCGCATTTACACTTTTCCTTCAAAGAACCAACCGCCTTCCCACCTCACTTATTACGGAAACGTTAAAAAATATCAACAACATTCTAAACCTTTTTTTCGTTATTTCCCAAATTCCCAATCGCTCATTCCAAAAATGAAATATTTTTGCACTTGGCAATACGATTCCTCGTTCCATTTAATTTTTCACTAAACGAAATGGTAAAAATTCAATTTACAACGCCCTCGGGATACCCAAAAAATTCTGTTTATTTCCCGTTATTACAATTCGTATTACCTACATGTATTCGATGTTATTTAGCAATCTTTTGGGATAATGTGTTGTAAATTTAATTTTCACTGAAATACTCCTATAATTTGATAATTAATAAGCTTTAAGTTAATACTAAAACGAGTTCTCTTCTTATTAACGTCGAGAATTAAGCATTTGGGCTTAAATTAAAAGTTTTTATTTCTGATTCTCGACTAATTGAATTTTCTTTTACTGTTACAGTGTAACAAACATAGTAACAAAAATTTTGGTGGTACCACTGAATGAAAAACTTTCTTTTACTCTGTTATAAACTCTGTCTGTTTATCTCAACTTTATCTAAGATTATGAAATGAAAAATGAATTAAGTAACAGACCTCAGATAAGAAAATATAAAAATTTCATTTAAAGACATCAATTAAATTGAAGCAATTTTTTGTATAGAAATATCCAGAAATGTGTGTCTGATTAGCAGATTAATTAAATTACAATAATTATATGACACAATTTCTGTTTTTTATTAGATTTTCTTAATAATCTAAGAACAGACGTACATACATATTTTGTCTCTTATTTAAAGGAACACAAACAATTTTCTACTTTAACTATTCGTGTAAGTTATAGTTAAATAAGAATAATACACACAAAAAAAATTATTCATTTATGTTCATATTGAGTTCAGTATTCTTAATGATGGGTTTATTTATTTTAACTATGGCTTATTGGGCAAACATTCTATATGAAATGAATTTTTTTTTATTCTATCATGAAAATGTTATATTACTACAGTGTCGTATATTCTTTTTAAATATTTTTCTTCTGTATGAAACTAAATATATGAATTTTAAATTATCATTTGCATACAGAAATTATAGTAAAGGTGTTATATTTATCATGTTGTTATTGTTTTATTTTTGTATACAAATAAAATAAAAATAAAAAACTATTGAAATAATATTGAAACAATTGATTTTTTCCAAATTAAATAAGTGTGAATAGTGTAACGTAGCGTTAACGAGAGAATTAATGTAAAAGTGCATCATTAACTAGTAACTAGTAAAACTAAAACCGACACTTTGATATCGTGTTACGTTCAAAAGTTTCAATGCTCCAATTTTTAGAAGTCATAATAAATTCGTACTTTACTGAGTACTCAGTTCTTTCTAACACATATTGTTTGTCTAATAGTCCGGACTGGTGTTTTAAGTGAGAATGTATTACCAAATATTCATTTTAAAAAAAAATTGTTAGATTAATTTTTTCCGGTTCATAATGAATGTAAGCATATTGGATTTAATATGAATTCATTGAAAATGGAACTGAATTATTTTAAAATGTTCATTTCGTGTGAAACATATATTTCCTAATGGTTTCTCACTAAAATATAACCAGATGATGAATGGTCAATTCATATTGGCTATTTTGTTCTATATACATAAATTTTGTTGTTGTTGTTTTGGTGGCGGGCTGTAAATATTCTTGAATTATCAATCATATTCTCTATTGTCAAAACAGTTGTCAATAAAACATAGTGGATTATTCACTTTATTATGGTTTTCGTTGTTCCATTATTTATCCATTTCGGATTATTCTGAATCATTAAAATTTAATTTAGATTGAATTATGTATAAAACAATATTTTTGTACATCACTCTGTGAGAGATGTATATTGTGATCGTCCAAAAATTCAATTTTATTTTATGATTTTCAAAATGTAAATGTCTTGAAACGGATAGAAAATTAATTTTCTGGAAAAGGACCGCTGTTCGGCGTTCGTTATCCAATGCAACCAAATTTATACAGATGATACTTCAATGAGAGTAGAATGTACACATTAAATTTGGTTATCGTCGATCAAAAACTAAGGATGGCTCTAGAAGGACTCAAAATTTATTTTAATAATAAAAACTATATCAATCTTTACAAGACTTCAGAAATTCGAAAAATAACAAGAGAATTAATAGTCGTAAACATCTACTGTCTGGTTCATTACAATAATAATTCGTTCGCGATATTAATACTCCATGAGAGACATACCCAATTTGAACACTAATCGTCTGTTGAATATGCGTTGGATTCCTTCTTTCTTTTATATTGAGACCATAAAACAATATTATCAGTATCCCTTTGAAATGATATAGCATCATCAATACTCCTAATCACCCCAAACGCCTTGACATCGTCATCATATAATAAAGGCTGAGAAAACTCGGAACAGTAAACAGGAGCAAATGAATTGAAAATCGTCTAAGATAGCGCGGTTTCCAACTAAGAGGAAAAGTTAACTGAAAACAAATGTTCTTCCACGATGTTAAATTTCTCTTTCAATGTTAAGCTCTTCATCTATTGAACGATATTTATGATAATCATGATCAATTATTCTATAAAATTAACATTTTTATTTACATTGGAGTACATCAAAGTGAAACCTAATCACAAAGGAAACCAAACAGTGATTATGAACCATTTTCATAAATGTAAATAACAGTTAGAAATGTTAAAAATGCTCATTCAAATTTTAAATTTTATCCAAGCTAACGTTCCATAGAACTAAATTTTAGATGTAATAAGTCTTAAGCGTTTTGATTTGTAGATAGTCCGAATAATCGCGGTTTCACTGCATTAGCAGTGAATTTTTAAAATATTAGCTTACTGCAAATGACGTCATGACCAATAATGGCACACATTATTCAACGCCATTTGTATGACTTCGGGTCGAGCGATGCAATAAAATATAAGTTCATTGTTCATTGTATTTTGCACACATAATTATAATTATGTAATCATCATCAGTTTTATTATTTTTCTATTTCTGTTTTCCAATTTAATTATATTCAAGTTTACGTTGTCATTTTATTCTACTATTCAAATTTTGAATTTATTATTTAATTATTTTCATACTAATGTACTCAATTAGTTTCGTGTCAAGTACATTTTTTTTTCTCTAAATAAACTGCACTTTTATTTTTAATGTGTTAAGCTACATATTTGTATTTGCTACGGGAATGATGAATTTAATTTATACAATAGAAAAAAATAAATATAATATGAATTTCGTTTGTTTCTTAAACAATAATATTGTGAATTGATGTGTATTATCCAGTTATTTCTTTATTTTATTCGTTCTCTTACTTAGCGAATGATTATAGAACCACATAACAATTATCGGAGGTTTGTCCTACGTGTAAAGTTAAATACACGTAATGAAAATTTTAATGAAAATTAAATAATACTATATAAAACATAACAATAATAGAACAACGCCATGTTTGATTTCATTATTGACTGTGATTAAAAGCGAACTAAATATTTTGATAATTTCATTTAATATTTGAAATAAAATTTTCAAGTAATTTTAATACAATTACTTGTATTAAAATTTTCAAGTAATTTTAATACAAATTTAACAGTTATTGTACGAATTTTTTGTAAAACATCAATTGTTTCAAAAAGTGTACTTTTAAGTCGTGTTTTCACTAACATATCAATGTGACTTTCAAATAGTATTTTAAAAAATTATTATATTTCTTTATTTAGTGACGTAAACAGTACCTCGAAAACGCGTACACAATTCAAACGCTCAGCAGTGCCACTTTCTATTAATTTTGTACCAGCACATTTTTTGACACACTAAACTTTAGTGACTAAAGTGAGTAAGAAGAATACTACCGTGTAAAAATAGAATTTTTCTTAAAATCGTGGAATACAACAAAAAGCAATGCTCAAATTCATATAAAACGCGTAAACAATGGTTTATAATAAGTAATTATACAACAATTTTTGGAAATACTTACTAAAATTTGTATGTATTCAGTTTCGAATTACGTTTTCGAATTAAATCATATGTTTCCAAATTAAATCACATATTGCCACGTGTCAACTATTTAACCTAATTTCAAACTTAACCTCAAAAAAGCTAGAGACTATATAAAGACATGTTTTGTACTTTTTTCCTTTATTTAAATTTACAAATTTTAGGTATTTAATGAATAGTGAAATATAAGAGCTAACACTAATAGTCATATGCTTATTGAGTATAATTAATGAGTATTTGCGTATTTAGTTTAATCTAAATACGATCCCGGATTAGATCTATGGCCTACAGCCTACAGTCTCAAGAAATATTGTTCAGAACGTGAAAAAAGACACTTTATCAAAACATTGGTTAATGAATTTTAATCACGTTACAACCAATCGATTTATAGCAGTCCTAAAAAATCTCTATGAAATATTAATTTTATGATTTATTTCAATTAAATATTTAGGTCATTAGATTGCAAAAAAGGAAAATATTGATTTAAATTGCATTTAACTTAAAATTCAAATTCATGATAGGGCAAATTCTAAAGAAGTAGAGAGAGGATTAGACGAGTGATTCTAGGGAAGCGGAATAAAACAGGAATATTTGCCTTAAAGATGCGATAATGCTCATGTAGCTTAAAATTCAATGTTGAAACATTTATTTCTGATTGTCTGCATGTATCGTTTTTAGTTTAGGTAAATATGTAATAAACTGTTAAATTTGTATAAAGAACTTATTAAAATGATTCAATAACACACACTGTATAATATTATACTGTTACTTGAAAGTATTGCTGAAGTTCATGATACAAGTGTAAATTTTTATACCATGACTGAAGTTAACATTTTTTTAAAAGCTTCAAACACGTTTTTTCACAATAAATGGTGAAAATTATACAGCTTTTTAATCTGAGGCGACGATATGTTGTTTAGTTATAAATAATTGTTTCGAACTACTTGATTTTTTTTTATCGATCTCTAGCTTTCCATTTTGTCGTTAAAAAAGTGCTTTTATGGAAAACTGGAGAAAATGGATATCTCTTCGGTTGATAAAATAGTTTATAGGCCTCCAGCTTTCCGTATGAGTGGTATAAAGTGAATTTGACAGTCCATAACCGCACTCAATTTCCAGATAAGACCGGTTATGGAGAACTGGAAAAAATTGAAATCTAATGTAATTCAAATAAGCAATTTAAATTTAGCTTTTCATATAATTGACAGAATATTATTTGTTTATCTTTATTTTTAAATCAATCAAATTAAATTCTCAACGTTGTCAGTATACCATGATTCCAAAATACAATGCTGTCAATACATAACGGTCCAATATACTATGCTGCCCATATCGAAATACCTGTCACGACAAATACAAACCTTCCAACGTCAGCCCACCTCGAATTTTCATTTGCAAATTTTTTATTTTAAAATAGTGTATGGCACTCAAGATTTTGATGGTTTTAGAATACTCGAGTGGATTAGTGTTGTCCACCAAACTTCCCCATCATATTCTTCAGTGTTATAACATACTAGTATGCAACTCATTTTTGGATTGTATTCTCGTATTCCCAAACCTTCCCCTACATAAATTCCTAGCAGTATTGACTCTTAAATTACAACTTATTTGACATGAGTTGAATTTGTAAAGGGATCAAAAGAAAATTAATTTGGCATTTGTATATCCTGTAGACAACAACATCCAATTGCCTTCATATTGAGAATGTATACAGGTTTCCATACGTAATTTAATGTATACTTTATGAATGATATAAAAACACTCACATTATGATTCATCTGGATTCAATAAACATTGATGAATATAAAATAAAATACCCTCAACATGATTATATTATATCGTAGTCAATATACTATAGTATAGTGGAATGTTAGGCGGGGAGGTATTAAATCTTAGCAAATTTTAAAAAAATTATATTGATTAAATGTCATTTGCTATTTTATCGGTTTTTGAGAAAATTTGTCTTAAGGAGAAGAAAACATTTTCTATTTTACCAGGATCAATGGATACCATAATCACTTCAAAAAGCTTTTCATTGACGGAGCTTTTTATTTATATTTTCGATGGAAATAAATTAAACCACCTATTCAAAAATCTAATTGTACTCATTTGGACAGAGAAAACTCTTGGATACCAAAGGGAATAAAAATCAAACAAACTGTATTGATGACTAAATTAAAATCTTATATTAATAGTCATCTTCTTATAATTAACCCTTCTTTAACCACCTAGTATCTCATACCACAAATTGTAATTGATTTAGCAGTAGCTGTTAAATTTATTGCCATTACTCCCAATATAAATAATTCCAGTTTTCGATGTTATTAATCAATCAATTTCGATTGATTAACTTCAACACTGATAGAATGGCATTACTTATTTTATTTTCTCTAAAGGGATAAAACGAATTATAAGAGCAAAAACTTGCTTCATCATTTTCTATTTAATGTATTTTATTCCTTCTGATTAATGATATTGGGTACTATAGAAGATATTTACTATCTGATTTTATTCACTTAATTGAATAGGATGTGATTCGAAATAACAATTTCAAAAAATATAAGAGTAGCTCCCACAACGCACATCACTTAATGTTTAATCTTAGTGAAAATAGCTTTATTTTGGGTTTTTGTGAAACATTTTACAATGTTAAGTGCTAAAAAATGAAATAGACACCTCGATAAGCGCTTCACTTTTAATATCGAGAGAATTACTACACTCGGCTACGCCTGAAAAGTGAAGCTTTGCTTACCTTGGTATCTAAACTCTCATTTCTCTCTACAATATGACACCCTTCCAGTATATCAAACCTAACTAGATCATTTAATAGGTGATAAAAAGGGCTACTTAATGTCTAAAATAAAATTAAAAGATAAATTGAAAGCACCGTTTCGGAGATATTTAAAAAATTAATTTTTTAAATTCTATATGAAAATTACATATTTATATTATTGACAAAACAACTACAAAGCGCACTGTTTGAAACTAGTATTGAAAAACAGAAACAATGAAAATTGTCTCTATACTTTACTTTGTAACATCGAAATCTCTGTGATTCGGAACACTCGCTGGTGCTCGAACTCAATGCCACTCTCTTGAAATAATAAAAAGAAACAAACGTCCACATATGTATAAAAGTCCCCACAGAGGTTAAAGAAAAAATTGTAAATTGATGAGTAAAATTTTATTATTATCGAAACAATTTAATTTAGTTATACATTATCAGTTGTTATATAAAATTTTTAGATCGGGTTTCACATGAGATATACAGAAATGAATAATTCCCATACATTAATTAAACGATTTTAGTGTTCTATTCTAACAAATTTATAAACTAATAGAAAATATAAAGAATAATAAATAAAATTAATAATTTTTTTAAGAAATAAAAGAAAAAATTGGAAAAGAAAGATTAAAGATAAACAAATATTTATTTGTAAGTACCGTGTATACTTACCTCTATATCGGTGGTGATGATCATAAAGTGTGTCATAAATCAATTATTAAATTACAAATTGCCAATTTAATTGTACAGTGTAGGCAGTCCATCACTGTTATGTGTTAAGAAGTGTTGAAAATTAAAGAGGAAAACATACTACTAATATTGTCTGTAATTGCGATTTTATTTATAAAATTTTAGTGTTTGTGTACAGCATAAATTGTTAAGTGTTGTTGGGATATTAAATCATAAGCACATATTTATTATAGTGCGAAGAATATTTTCATATATAAATAGAAAATGTTTCGTGCATATGGATCACTACCGAATTGTGAAAAAAAAACGTCAACTGGAATTATTTTACATAATTCAATTGCAGTTGATGATGATGCTACGGTGACACCATTAAATTGGACAACAACTGATTATGGTAGTGGATTACGAGTGGCATCAATTGATCCGAGTCGAACCGCATCAGCCACAATTGATGCTGTTACAATGCAACAACAATTACAAAAGTTACAGATTTCGTCTGACTGTTCAATGGAAATGCGTCGTTTATTTAGGCGTAGCGCCAATGAACCAGTACATATACCACCATTTTATACCAGAAGTATTAGAAGTAGTAGAAACTCACACCAAATTAAAATAGGAGGTAAATAAAATTTGGAATTTTGTTATTGGTCTTCAGTCAAAAGTGATGTTCTGTATATTACTCGAAGCTGCCAATGTGAGACTTGCTTTATTGAGTGAGGTTTGACTATCACAAGCTTTAGCGAGTGATCGGCAGCTACGAATCCTCGCTAGTCCTAGTGATGCCCGCTATAAGAATCCTTTTATTTGTTCCAATGTTAATTTTATCACATACATTTCAACACTGATTCCGGTTGTAACAACCATCTTTTAAAGGATCTTCGAATCCAAATCTGTAAAATTATATAGCTTATTTTATAAAAGCAATTCCGCTTATATGAGCCAAATTTGTTGGCCCCGTCGTGGCTCTTAGTAGTAGTATCCGCTGTATTGCTTATCCTTACTAATGTGAATTTTGCGTGCATTCAAAATGTATGAATATGCTCAAAATTTTCCCCACAATTGTGAATAAATGTTATTATTCTTTATATGTAGCGTCTGCCATTGCTTCAATATCGTGATGATTTTGATTGCATAAGTTTTATTCATAAGAATTTATTAATTGAGTTTTGTCACTTCAATTGAAATAATTTAAAATTTACTTTATTGTAATGGAAATTCACCTGATACTATTACCAATACTGTGTATATTTGTACAGATTGAATATTTAAATGAAGTCACGTCAAAAATTTGGGATTGTGTATTAAAAGTTATGGAATCCTGAAATCATTTTTTTAGCAGTCACCATAGTAAATGACAATTTTTGTTTCTCATCCGAGTATCAAAAACCGAAATTTTCCAGTATTCCGATAGCAAAAAAGGCATCTTCGAAATTTGATGACATAAGGGTTTAACTAAGTATTCTTTTTAAAGTTGAACATTTATCAGCCATTTGTAAAAATAATTATTGATTTAGTGTTTCTGTTAAATAAATTATACTATATTGGGTGCTAAAAAATAGCATACAAAACTCGGTGAACGCATAACCTTGCAGTCTCGAGATAATTGCTCCACTGGGCTTCGTCTTATTCCGTAAAATTTTCTCTCGGTTACAATGTTCCGTTTTGCTCACTTTGGTGCCTAAACTATCATATTTAATCATATAATAAACCGATACTAAGTGGTATTTATGCGTGATGAGTTCGCATTTGCAAAATGTATTAGTGATTCGATATTATTGGTTTTAAATAATACTGGCGAATGTCATATCAATTCAGTTCACTTCGTTTAGTCTGATTAGTTTTTTTATCGGGCAGTAGGTGACCCGATAAAGACAGACTTCGAACAAAGTGAAATAAGGACTAAAAATTAGAAAAATAAGGAACAACAATAAGAAATAAATGAGGAAATTATGCAAATTGTAATAATAAGTGATATTGTAATCATTTGCCAGCCAGACGGTTTTGAATCAAATAATATGCTTGAACTTAAATCAGATGTAATCATGTATCACAACCTATTTAACCTCAACACAATTAGAGGCTAGATAAAGACATGTTAGATACTTTTTTCGTTTATTTAAATTTACAAATTTAGGTAATTAATGAATAATGGAACAAAAGAGTTAGTAAAAACAGTTACTATTACAGTTTTTTATTTTTAGTACGACGAGTTGTTTTTCTCAAAACAGTGCGTGAGAGAGCACATTTTAAACATTAAATTTTGAATAAACTTATCCCTCGATTTACGTGGCTTTAGTTTAACGTGGAAAAATAAAAAAAAATCTTTTTTTCCCTTACCTTGAGTATACCCTTAATACTGCTTATCACAATAGCATATTACATATTCGTTGAATTTTGCCATAGGGAAGAGCTTTTTTGTGACCGAGACGAAGTCGAGGGAAATAAGTGATTCTTGCAGAATAAGCCGCAGGCGAATTATTGCAATGAACAGCTTTTCCCGTTTATGGCAAAGTTCAATGAATATGTACAATATTTTTCCTATCGATAAACATTTAAAATTGAATATTGATAGCACATACGAAAAGTAAAAAGCACATACAAAGCACAAAAGCCACATACGATTAGAGAATACGCATGCACATTGAGTAAAATTGACGTCATCGCAAACACATTTCACATTACACGAATATGATTTGAATGGTTGGAGATAGGAAAATATTATTTCCTTATCAGCATACTTTGAAATTTTTAATGCACCTAATGTCTAATAACATTTTTATTATTTTCACTTTATTTCTGAATTATTTCCTTGGTCTATTCTCCGCGTAAATCGAGGAGTGTGTGTATTAATAAATAATGAAATATTAATGATAGTCGTCGCTGTTTAATAATTTTTATCAACCTCCAAATCGTCATATGAGTGTTATTATGTATGACGCTAACTGTTCAAATATCCGAACTAAATGCCGCCACCGTTTGTCATTTAGAAAATATCTATTTTTAAATTCTATATCGAAATCAGATCGTCGCACTAAAAACAAAAAACGGGAAACTGAAAATCTGTTCGGCCGATAAAATAGTGTAAGATACTCATTTTTGATGGAAATGAAAAATTTACTTTACTCATGCCAAAAACGCAATGTACTTTGTATTATAAAAAAATTTTATATTATTTTTTTTCCTACCTCTAAACATTCAAATTCCCTTCTTGTAGCTCTGCAAAATTTTATATGAAACTTATAAACTTGCAACTCATTACGTATGTGTTGCGTTCATTACGTATTTGTTATGATATTATCAAAAACATTGTTACCAGTGATCTTAAAAAACAATAATAAACATCACTATTTCATTATTTCTATCATTAATATTTAATTATTTATTAATATTCAATTTTAAATGTTTATTCACAATTGAGGCCGAAAACTTCGGCGTTTTCATACATTTTGGGTGAACGCTAAAATCACGTTCCTCCACTGAAATTAACTAACATTCCATACAAATTACAATAGCAGTGTGTTCCAAGAAATTCAGTGAATTCATTGTACTTGTGAGAACCATTGGGGGGACCAACAAATTTAACTCATATAAGCGGGTTTGGCTTTTATTAAAGAAACTACGTAATTTCATAGTTTTGGATTCGGAGAGTTGAAAATAGATTCATTTAACCGGGTGATTTCTTTAGAAGATGTTTCTTATTAGTGAAATCAGCTGAAATATATATGAAAAAATGTGTGGTGCCAGCAAGGAGAGAACCCGCGACATCCCAATCATATCGCATATTAAATCATACTAAGTATCATAATCCGTTTACCAACAGCACCATGCAATTACATACAAGATAAATCTATTCATGACATAAAGATTCTAGCGAAACCGACGTATTATATATTTGGGATTTGAAACGACACAGACCGAACCAACATGTTCAATATTTATTATATCCAGCAATATACGCAATAAATNAAGTATCATAATCCGTTTACCAACAGCACCATGCAATT
>JXOR01001304.1:0-61199 GCA_001014335.1 Coboldia fuscipes
GACTTGAATACATTCAACTTCGGCGAATAACTCTCGTACACTTGTTTTAAATTACTGAACGTTTTTACATCTTTATTTTCGTTTATTGACCGTTTATCAAGTCTTGGGGTCACATAGTAAATTAGTTTATTGTAACACCATAATTTTCATGTAAATAAATGTGTTGTTGATGTCGGGTGATTGAGAGTTTTTATTTATGGGAGTTGCTGATGGGTTCAAATGCATTTCATAGTAAATAAATTGTCATCGAACAGCTACTTAATGATGTAATTAGTGCATTAGTTGACTTAAATTGAGGAAATTGAGAAATTCCAATTCATTGGTGTTTACATTTACGATATTTTATTGCTAAACCTGTTAAATGTTAGCGGTATTCAATGAAGAGGTGTATCTACAGGCGAGAGCTGTAATTATTAGTATTAAAGAATCGTATGTGGCTATGTTTACGGAACAATAATACGTTAATTCTTCATTCATGCAGAGTATCGGAATACAACTGAGTTTATCGTAATTATTTCAAGTATTTCGTACTGAAAAATGGAATTAAACTCCATCACATCAATTTATTTCAATAATTAATTCAATTAATGGTAATAATAAATGGGTAAAGCGTTTCAATTTACAATTTTCGTTTTCATTTTGGTTGAATGAAACTTCACATCAGGAGCGCCACCTACTTCAGTTTATTATGTATCGTACTCACCACGAAAAGAGTGAACAAAATGGTCAAAAGTACGTACGTATCAAACTGGAGTACGTTCCATCAAAATTTCATTTCGATCAGACGTGTTTAATTTTAGTTCCAATAAAAAACTTTTTTTTATTAAAATTTTTAGTTAAAATCAGTCATTAATAAATGAAATAATGTAATCAGTGAATAGTTAACGTGATTTAGTAAACCGGCATTATAAAATTTATTGAATTTGTGGTATTTTATCAGTGAAATTTATTGTTTATCGCACCTGTTGATTCGCTTACATGTATCGAGCTTGCGTAAACAAAAAATACACGACTTGATCTTACATTCTGAAACAAAATTTTGTTGTTTTTCTTTTTTTTTGTTTCTATTTGGGAATAATAATTTTATATTTCAAATTAAAACACGTTCATTTTTAACAAAGCATTTAATTAATTATTTCATTGTCGTGGCTATGGATTGAAACAGAGAAAAGTGAGAATTGAAACAGAACCAGATCACCATTTACCCGGTTTGAATGGATGAATAAGGTGCTAACAAAAATTGATTAGTGAAGTATGACGGGAAGAGTGTTGCCGTATAATAAAAGATAGAAGCGATCACTTCTCACTTTGTTATTTTTTTATCTGGTGAACTTTAAGTGAAGACAGTGTCTCAAATTGAATCATATGAAATGATGTTCAATTAAAATTAAAGTTTCAAGTATTCATTAATTTAATTATTTACAATTGGAAAGAGTTTTTCATTAATAATAATTATTGTGTGTATTTTGGTGTGATAAATTTTATTTAAAAATAATTAGTCATGTAATTGGCTAATGACAAACCGCATTACTTAAAATATACTTTGTACTTTGGATTACACCGATTTACCTCTTATACAATACAATTTGGAATTGAATAAATTATGGAGTCCGCATATGTTGGTAAGTTCAATAAGTCGTATCACTTGTATTTCATCAATTGTTGTCTCTTATTCTATGGAACACAATGTACACACAATAATTAAGTAGAGTATGTTGTTGATCACATTGTGACGTGTACTTGTGGTGCTCTTTTTGTTTTTGTATTTAAATATTCGTAGTTTCCACTTGTTTATGGTTTTGTCTTGGTTTATTTTCACATTTTTATGTATTACGAATTGCAATTTCAAGAAAGTTCGGTATCGTAAAAATTGAAATTATTTCATATAATTATAGTTTAAAGAAATAAAAAATTATTTGAAAACGAATCATGGTATACACACGGTACACATTTAATCTTATCTTTTATTTGGATACGAAAATAATTTAGTAATTTTTGCAGGTAAACGTTTAAATATTATCATTCTAATGGGGTACCGGTTTTTCGGGCTCTGTTTGAAGGTCTTGTACATTTCACTGTATGCCGTAATAAAGTTTTTTTTTTTTTAGTTGAATATCAGTTTTGTTTGGTTTTATCTTAACAGAAATTAATGTACACTGAGATCTTAAATACAAGGCGACAGTGTGACCAAACAATTTAAAGAATTTGTTTTTGTTGTATTTTCGCTTGTAATGGAACTACGATTTTGATATAACTTAATTAGTTGTTAATAATCTAATTATGTAATACGGATGACTTCATCTAGTATACTCAAGTGAATATGACAGATGTAAATAAAATGATGAGTTTAGTGTTTATAGAACATTGACTGTATAATTGAGGTGTAATGAAGGTCCAGATAAAAAATGCGATAAATCATCATTCATAATAATATTTGCAATACGATGCGGTTTAGTAATAAACGAGAGTATGTACAGTTCCAAGGAAACAATGTTAATATGGGTCTCTTTAAATGTTTCATTTTTCTTCAATTAAAATCGAATTAATTTCGCTATTGAAATATCATTTATTTTTAATTGCAACATAATTATCTGATGAATGGACTATTATAATACAAAAATATGAATGAAATAAATTGTTTTATTTTTGTCTTGATTTTTTATGATGATTTGCGTGAAATGCATTTGTAATTATTTCATTGCCTACATACAATTGTAATTCGAAGAAAAACATAAAAATTTCAAGTTTTTATTTTTGTGTGTTTCATATGTTTTTATGTGTTTTTTGCAATGATGGAAACAATTTCGAAAAAAAAAAAATCATTAATAATGATCATTGGGTATTTCAAATCATTATGATTAGCATAGAAATGAAATATAAGCAGCGTTGAATATGAAATGCGTTAAGAGTGCGCGCAGTGTTACGAAATCTGTATGGAGATGAATTTTCATTCATAAAAACATTGATGGTTGAATTTTAGGGCCCCTTTATGAGTTGGGTATGACATCAAGACTATGGCCACATTATTCTCTATGTTTTATTGAATTAATCTTGTTGTACGTTAATGCCGAATTATTGCCGTTGGGCACTGATTCATAAACATGTTGGTAAATCCATACAATCTGTATTAAATTAAATAAATTTCCATTATTAATCAATCTATAGTAGAGATATTAAATGATTTTTAATCATGAATTATGTAGTAAATGTTTCATTTTATTAAATATGTTAACATATTCGTCAATGCATTGTTTATTATGATATACAAGCCATTGAGAGAGAAAGACAAGAGTCATAAAATGATATGTTTTATGTATAACTTTCATCTAATTGTGAATTGAATGCACAGAAAATTCGTTGAAATCAAATTGAAGAATAAGATGAATGATGTTAAGGCCTCCAACTTAAACGTATCGTTATTGAAAACTGGTGGTGAGGGTAATATGAGTAAAAGAATTCAAATAAAAAGCGACCAATTTGCATCATTCATAAATTCATAAATGAAAACAGTGTTAAGCTGTTCTTGGTTTTTTTTTTTTGTATTCAATATCGTTTGATTAAATGAAATCTTTTATAAATAATTGTGCGTAGGCGATCAAGTTTTTCTTTCCCATTCGAATTAAATGGGTGAAGAAATCGACAATAAGTAAAACAAAATAACAAGCGAGCTCTTTTAAACGTAATGATGTTGAATGGCCCAGCCTTAAATATGATCCCGATTTATCTAAGGCAAACATCTTGATGAGCGATCTCCCCCGCGTCATAAAAAGGATTTCAATTTTTAATGGCAGTTCATGTGATTGTCTTTAGTTTTCTTGGTTCCCATTATTGTACTTTCGATAGAAGATGGAGAGAGATTTTATCATCGAATGTATCTTCGTTTTATTTTGATATGAGAACATACCAATTATTACTGAAATCAAATAGAGAATTGTTGTATTTAATAACGATATTTTTTTATTTAATTTTCGTCCTGTATTTATTTATTAATAGATAGTTGGAGTACAGTTAAAATATTTCTTATTGAAATTAATAATTGAACGTGTTTATGTACACCTTAACTGGGGGTCTTGTTAAAGTAAAATAACAAATTAAAGAAAATTATTATAAAAATTCATTAAACGTGATTGAAATCTTTAAAGTTTTTTTTTTATGATTATCGAGTTTATTGAATACACATTTAGTTTTCTATTTAATGTTTCGTTATAATCACGCATATTATCGATAGACTCTGTTCTTTTAATATTGATTTAATGTTAAAATGCTGTGAAATGCAGTGAGATATAGAATTCAATTGAAAAAATTGTTAAATGGAATGTTTACTGTTTATGAACTGTACGATTAAAGTGATTTAACGTCGTCACCACTGGTCATTTTCACCTACTGAAAATGTCTGTTGATTAATTTAGAAAATTACATTGATTACGATAGCGTGTATGTTATCTATCGAACTAAAGTAAATTAAATGAATGAAATAAATAAATAAAATAAAAACGTTTAAAGTTAATCGTGATTAAATGAGATTCAACGGTGTAAAATAGTTATTATGTTATCGATAAACGTTTGATATTTGTTTTATATAGGAATCTTATATGGTTAAACATATGACATGTGAATCGAATGAATTCAATATTAATTGTGAATGAAAATTGTTCAACATTACCATTTGGTTGATCTTCAACAGGGTCGTGTAACATTCATGACATTCATACAATTTATCGCCCGGTTAAATGATACCATTCATAATAATCGACCGATCATAGTAATAATAATTCTTGTAATTATATATGGGAAAGAGTAATGAAATATTCATTTAATTCTTGGAGACAGCAGCATATAAAGAGAGAGATATGTTGTGTTGATATTTCTAATTGTATGATTTTATTATTGACTTGTGGTCTAAATGGTTGCATTTGCTTCATAACAAATGGATAAATTTTTCTACATAGTAAATACACGAATATAGACTTAACAAATATGAAGACAATTAACAGCATATTGAGTGTTTATGAACATATCGTAGTATGTTGGTATTGTTATTATGTAGTTTTCAATGTATTTAAGCTTTTTTATTATCAACAGAATGGGACAGATCTTATGGAATAATGTTCAATTCAATTGGTCTTTTGGTTGTTTGTTGCATATTGTGTACCGTTTAATGCATTTTATATTAACGAATTATTCGGTATGATTGTGAGAAAGAAAGAGACACAGAGAAGAATTGATGGAATTTAATTGATGACGTTTTATTATTCGAATGGCGTATTTAAAACAAAAAATAAACCAACAACCGGCAATTGTTTAATAATTTATGTTTATGTAGAATGCGTATCAATGGTATAGGTCGAAACAAAGTGTTCATTGACCCTTGATGTTGATCGGTTGTTAATTGCCCTTAAGGGGGGAAAACCACATTTTGAATAAAAGATCGCCGGGTCTTATAAATTATTTAAGTTGGTTTTCGTTAAGTAATACAGTGTTTTACGCAATCATCTTTTATTTATTAACGGAATTGACAAGTCAAAATGTCTATTTTTGTATTAGCGGCATAGTGAACTGGAATTGTTATCAATTTCATGGAACTGTGACAATTCAATTGAAACACATTTGCGATAAGACAAACAATATGGTTAACTGTCGGGTAGAGAAATATAAAGTGGCTTTTTTTTTTGGGTACCAAAATGAATACGTTTAATTTAATATTGACTTAGTATTGGTAATAGGGAAGGATTAGCTCATCATTATTATTCATATGCAAATTTATTTATGCGAAACATATTGAACAATTTTTAGTTTTTTTATTTTTTGTTGTGTTCATACAATGTGAACAATTATGTACAATGTGAAATAATACAAAAAAAAAAAGCAAATCTCCTTCATAATTGATGAGCATAAGATCATAAGTATTTTATTTCATTTATTGTGGAATTGGGATTTTTTTTGTTTCGTTTTATTATTTTTATTTCGGGGAAAAAATAACAACAGATAATTGAATTTAATTTTTCAAGTAGATATGCTGGTTGAAATTAAATATTGTGATTTAATAGAAATATCAACAATATGCAATCGTATATAAGGAAAAAAATATGTGCTAAGTACACTTGAAATGCAAATAATATGAATGAATTGTAATGGTTAGTGATTTTTAATTTAAAATAAAAAAAAAATAAATGTTTTCGTTGCTTCTATCTGTGAAGCTAACCATTTAGGATTTAGTTGGCGAATGTAATAAGAGAATCTTTATTATTTTTGGTTTTTGTAGTTGAGAAATATTCGTGTTCAGAATACCATTCGGTTGAAAGCGAATGGCATAAGTCAACATAATTTAAACATATTATTCGATTGTATGGAGAACATATGGGGAGACCTTAGATTTGTCTATTTACCACAAAAAAATATTCATCTATGAATATTTATTGGTTTGTTCGCGAGTCTTTATTATTTTTTTTGGTAATTCGTATAAACGTAAATAGGAATTGAAATGTTTGACTGTCTTGAATGAAATCTACCTGTTTTATTTGGCCTCTGATATGTTTTCGATGGGAATTTTATGGTAACACAAGTGGAATGTATTTATACATCATCAATTCCAATGGATTACATACGAATTATATGAATAGATAAACGTAGTAATGTATAATTTTATTTGAAAATTCTTTAGCTAATTTCCCCTCTATATAATGTAGAATAATAAATATTGAACATTTGCACCATGTGAATTATTGTATGATGATTATGTATGTTATTTCTTTTTATATATTTTGCGGTATTCAAGTTGACATAATCGATTTTAGAAAAATAAAGAAAAAACAGAAGATACGGTCTTTTGTATATTTGTGTGTCTTATTCAATTGTGGGGGGATTCACATGTGTTGTATGCAAATAATCAATTTGGTTAAATATTTTTTAGATGAAAATTTTTAGTTGAAAATTTAGTTACTTCGTTCAGTTGTAAATCGTCCACTTTACTGGTCACATTATTCTGAGATGATGATCTATTGTGTATCCGCGTAATTATTTCTTATTTGATTTTTTTCCGTTAGTTACGAGACGAATCAATCCAAAGCTTTAAACTTTATTAACCATAAGATTTCGTAAGACGAAATTAATAATTTATTTTATTGTTATTTGGTTTTGAAGTTAAATACGAATGAATTATTATAGGGATTGTGTAACGTAAATTAAATCTGTTTAGAATATTGTTTTCATCGGTTTGTTAAAGGTGTTAATCAACAATCGGTTACATTTACCGGTAAATATTATAATTGATGATAATTTAAACCACGTAACACTGTTATGGAATTATTAAGAATTTCTATTGAAATGCTGGAATATTTGTGCAGTTGATTGTGAAGGGATAAAATAAAACAATACTGAAACTATACTGCTGCGAGTATGTTATGAAATGTTAACATGATTTATTTATGCGAATTTTATTATAAATGTAACATGTAACTCATGTATTCTTTGTTATTCTAAATGTTTACAATTTGAGGTGTGTATATTGTTTACCGGATAAAATGTTTAAAATGACATGGAGAGAGTTACAGACTAACGAGGGAATTATATTAAAATATTTAAAAATGAAATGATAAATTAATGAAATCGGTAACAATACATGAAAATTATAATTCGTTTTTATTGAATACTTGGTGTTTGTGGTAGATGGAATATACACAGAAAATGAACAAATAATTATTGTCATTTGAAAATTTTAATTTGATAAGTGAAATTTGTGTTGTTTGGGTTTTATATTTATTGGAATTTTTAAAGAAAAACAAGAAGAAAAGTTTATTTAGAAGTTATTTTTTTTATTATTTGGTTGTTGATTATCTTGTTAATTTTGCTGCATAACAAGCAAGCAATCATTTTGTTTTATATATGCGGTATTTACCTGTAGTGTGATTATAATACCTTTTGATTGAATGCGTATTTTCGAATATCTGTGGATCGAAAAGCTGAACAGAAAGAAATAATAATAAAAAAAAAACAATGTGATTTGAATTGATTTAATGGCAGAATTAAAATAAAAAATGAATTAAGTGAATATGAACGAGCATAAAGCGAATCATATTTACATATATTGAACAAAATCATATTAAGTCCAAGTGACACTTTTGTATTGAAAATGCATTCGAATGTGTTGTAAGAATTGATTGAATATGAATAATTACGATTCGATTTGCGGGTGATTAATCTAACAAATGTTTTGTTGACAATACAGTTGATTAAGCTAATTCATGTGGCCGAAATAATGTGATTTTTAATGACCTTTAATTCGATACCGAAACTGAATTGAACAGAATAGAGAATTTTATTGTTGTTGCATTTTTGTCATTGGAATGGAACTGATTGTATTGTTTCTGTAATGGAGAGGACTTTATGGAGTCTTTTTTTAAAAATATAAAACCATCATTAAATAACTATAAGAATACCATTAAATGATTATGAAATGGATATTTTATTTTAGTAACAATTAATTT
The DNA here is from genome assembly GCA_001014335.1 of Coboldia fuscipes. Lineage (NCBI taxonomy): Eukaryota > Metazoa > Arthropoda > Insecta > Diptera > Scatopsidae > Coboldia > Coboldia fuscipes. Next base: position 8,484 of record JXOR01001304.1, read on the forward strand.
TTTATATGCAACCGTTAATGTGTTTTTTTTTTGTCGGTGTTACTAGTTAAAAATGGACATCATATATTCTATGATGAATTATTTATGTTACCAACAATTGGTTGCATGGATAAAGAAGCGAAAATTTATGATCATTTCATTTAATAATGTACCATAGGTTTCATTAACTAAAGATTTATTGTTTGCATACGGTTGGTTGTAATGGAACCGTACAGTCTAAAGAAAACATTAGTGCCAGAAATGGGAAACCTTGAACAAGCATTACAACTTTTATTTTCTTTGCAATTATAAAATGCACTTATGAAATGGTTAACAATTTAGTAGTGACACATTAGAATTGTTAAAGATCTCTATTACACTGTTAATATGATTAGGTGAAGATTTAGACATCTTAAAGGCGGATATGATTTATTAAATGAAATTTAATCTGACTAACAAGCAATGGTAATGCGATGTGGATAGCATTACATTACCAATTGGCTACATTTTATTTGACCGTAAATATGTTTTGTTTGATATTTAAGAAGTACAAAACGGACTGTCGGGTATTTGATAAATGAAACTCAAATGACTTTATCGATGAAGCATCAAGTAGTGTTTGAATAAATAACGATTTGTCTATCATCATTTAAAAATAGCAAAAATTCATAATATTGAGAATTCACACCTTCATTGATTGAAATTCAAGAGTGTAATGTTTTCGTTATTAAAATCTTTATTTGTTTCTCATTTTTAGATGAACGCCAAGATACACAAAAAAAGACATTCACGAAATGGATAAATGGTCATCTGGCCAAGGTAAATAAAAAAATTTATTCATACTAAATTAGTGAAACTTTTTAATTAAATTGTAATTCTATTTTTATTTTGCGATTATTCTAGACATCAAGTGCACCAGTGGTTGATTTATATACGGGCTTAAGAGATGGCCATAAATTATTAAATTTATTGGAGGTGTTGACCCAACAGAAATATGTAAGATATTGATTTAGTTATTAATAATGAAAACATTGATTTTATTTATGGATTGTTTATGAGTGTAACATGAGATTCATAATACAAAAGAAAATATTAAAATTATGAAACAGTAATAGAATTCATGTATTCATCCGGGTACTTTTGTTTGTTTGTTTTGTTACAGCGTCGAGAGAAGGGCTGGTCACGAGTTCATTGCATAAGTAATTTGAATGCAGCTCTTGAAGTGCTTCAAGATCATGGTCTTAAACTGGTGAATATATCGAGTACTGATATTTATGACGGTAATACAAAACTAATCTTGGGTTTGATTTGGACAATTGCATTGTGCTTTGATGGCAATCGATTGGTTGATTCAAAAACAACAAGCGGTCTTGAACGATCACTACTGAATTGGGTGGCACAATACACAACACCGTATGGACTAAATGTTACTAATTTTACAACCAGCTGGAGTGATGGACGTGCATTCTTATACATTCTAAATAAACACATTCCAAATATTGATTTAACGGGATTACTTAAATTGAGTCCTGTTGAACGATTACGTAAAACATTTGAATTGGCTAGTCAGTATTATAAAATTGTGCAATTATTAGATCCAGAGGATGTGAATACTAAAATACCGGATAAGAAGTCAATTTATTTGTATGTGATGTCACTGTATCATGCAATTGATCAGCGACAACATGAATTGGGCAGTATACATGATTTAGCGATGCATAGTGATGAAAATCAACCAATTGATAGTGGTGCTACTGGTAGTGATGATATTGATGATGAAGAAATACAGTGTTTAAATGAAAATGAACAAGAATTTGATAGTGAACAGTCAACATCGATTAATTATAATTTATTAAGTGCTAAAATGTCAACGAATTTAGATGATATATCATTGGCTAAATCAATGGATGATTTAACTGAAATCAATCCAAGTGGTATAAAACGTAGTTCAACATTTTTAATATCAACATGTGATGCAAAAGTGATGAATATTGATTTAAGTATTGAAGATTTATCAAAACCAAGTGAACCAAGAAAATCACGACCAAATTCAATTGAAATAAATAGTTATATGGCGGCAATTGAAGAAGTGTTAAGTTTATTATTGGGTGCTGAAGAGAATTTATCGAATGACTTGTCACCAGTCGATACATTGGACGATGCAAAGAAACAATTTCAAGAGCATGAAGATTTTATGACACGTTTAATGGGATACCAACAGCATGTGGGTAATGCATTAGATGAAGGTTCCAGATTATTAACAGAATCCCAGAGTGTGCCCGGTCTAACAACTGAAGATCAAAATGAGATAAAGAAACACATGTTTTTGTTGCATGAACGATGGGAAACGTTACGAAAGCATGCACTTCAAGTCCAAGATGAGATTCAATCTCGTTTAGCTGAGATTCAACGAAATAATATTGAAAAATTAAGGAATTTATTAACAAACACTGAGGACAAAATATCACGGATGCCAGAGATAGATGTGAATCCAGATAAGTTGCGGGAGCAAATTGATGCGCATAGAAAATTTGAAGCGGATTTAGATAATGAGAAGAAAATCGCAGAGAGTTTAGATCAGTGTGTTGTGATTGTAAATGATGAATCTTTCAGTGATTTGGAAGATAAATTAACAGCGTTAAGTGAACGGTGGTCACATGTGATACAGTGGACACGAAATCGTTGGGAACGTTTACAGGAGATCAGTAATAACTGGAAGATTCTAAGTGATAATTATTTTATAATAAATAAATGGTTGGAAACACGAGAGTCCAGTTTGAAAATGATGGAATCAGCCGAGGTGACCGAATACGGTAGCATAATGAAACGAATTAATGATTTACGTTATTGTGAAAGTGACTTGGATACATTGCAAAAACATCTTGAAAAAATTCAGTTAATTGGTGAAGATTTACGGCCAGCATCTGATTCGATGCTAGAAAAATTGGAAAATTTAAGTGATTGTTGTGATGCGTTAAAGCAAATGATTGCTGTACAAAAATCCCGTATAGAATCAATGGGATTTTCCATACCATCGTCATCGAATGATTCTCGTTTAGAGCGTCCAGTGAGTTGGGAAGATTTCCCACACAAATTATTATTTGAAGTTCAAAGTGTTCGAAGTGTTGAGTGCCTTAATGAGCCGGTAAATAGAAGATCGGTATCGAAACCAGACATTTTAAATGAATTGGATAGTCGAATAGCTGAGAATCAAATGTTTATTGAATCGATAAATAGAGAATTGGTTGATTTCCGTACTGGTGCATCCCGTAAAACTGACACATTAGATTTAATTGGTGCTAAAATAAAGAAACAGTACGATCAATATGCTAGTCTAAAAGAATTGTTATCGAAATGCCAACAAGAAGTTGGCGGATCATATAATTTGGATATTGAAGAAGGCCAGGTGCTTGATATTGAAACAATTTATATGGACTTAATAGTGCTATTGGAAGATTTACAAGAACAGTATAAAATGCATTTGCAAAAAGAGAAATTCTATAAAAGTTTAACTGGACTTAAATTGGTGCTAGCTGATTCAAGAGATTGGTTCAGTCAGAATGCAACGACTGTGACAAAGGAAGACTTGTTGAAGAAATTAGAGCACATGGAGTCATTGACACCTGAAATTAAAACAACAAACGCATTGTGTGCATCAACGGTGGAGGCTGGTGAATCCAAAGAATGGCAAACGGATTTTAATCAATTCTTCAATAGTTGGACTGATTTAAAGAATGCAATGATCCGTTTGGTTCAAGATAAAGGCGGATTCGATGAAATGAATGAACAGATAAGACAACTAAATGATTTTCTAAACGATTTCGATGATATGCCGGTCACATTTGGTAGCTTAGAAGCGATGAATAAACATTTGGCTGAATTGGAAAAATTAAAGGTGGAATATAATAATTTGGAAGTAATATACCAGAGTATTATCGATAATTCACAATCGAATCAAATAGAAAATTTACAAGCTAAATGGACAGCATTTCCTGGATTAATACGCGATCGTATTATTGAACAGAATGCAGCTATTGAAAATCTAGTGAAATTTAATAAAGATTATGACGATGTCTATGACTATCTATTACGTATGGAAAGAGATATACGGGACGATATATTCATAGTAACTGGTGATAATGATATGTTAACATGTATGGAAGAAACATATGAAAAACATGCCGCTGATATTAAAAACTATGAGATCCATATTAAGAGTTTGGAGAGTTTTAAGGAAATGATTATTAAGAATAATACAACAAATTGTTTATTAATGGAGGATAAGATACATGCATTGAATAATATGTATAAAAATCTAATTGATTTATATCAACGTAATTCAAAGAAATTATACCAAACACGGACACAAGCCACTCAAATATATGAGAGTATAACAAATTTTGATTTATGGTTAAGTGATTTGGAAATGAATACACCAAAACAGAAGAATTCGGACATTAGTAATTCAAATGAGTTGTATCAAATTAAATCGCGTTTTAATAGTTTAAAGGAGATGTGTGAACAAAAAACAAAAGAATTTAAGGAATTAAATGATGCGGGAAGTGATTTAATATTGTACATTGATGATTTATGTCAACGGCAGACTCCAAAACCGCGTTGTAAATTTTTGGCCCAAGAATTTACACATTTGAATGCACGTTGGAATGAAATTACATCACTGGTGTACAATCGTACAGCTGAATTGGAACATATTTCTGGACAATTGGGTGAATTTAAAATGTTGATTGTATCAGAGAATGGTGATCTGGATAAATTAGAGAAATGTTTACGACGAAGTCCAGAGAATGCAGCAGACGCTGAAGAAATTTATGAGGAATTGGACGTAAGTAAACCATCGGTGATATAGAAAATGTTAACTTGAGTTATTAATTACAATTAAATTCAACAGGATTTACAAAACATTCGACATGATCCAAGTAAACGATTGGATCAAATTAAAGATATTGGTAGCGAATTAATCGATTACGACTTTATGAAAGAATCAATTGAAATTGAAATGCAAACGGTGATTGATCGATGGACCCAATTGCAACAACAGGTAAATGAATCATTTTGTTTTTATTAAAAAAATTTATTTTAAATTAAGCCGATGCTATAATTAATAAGTTCACATAATTGAATCTTATATGATTTTTATGAAACAAAATATCAGTTATCTCATCACACGGGTTAATATCTATAATGCACTGTATTTTAAATGACTAATAATTAAGATGAGATACAATTGTGATATACTTCACTTGGGTTACACAAATAAAAAAGAGAAACCGGATCGGTTTTTTTTTTTAATTGGATAGAATATGAACTTCACATTGATCACAGAGCAAAAATTATGTTGGCTGCATCACATTTAATGAATTTAAATTTTATTATGATTAAAAATCTAGCATGTGCAAGTTACACCATTTATTAATTAATCACCATTTATGTTGTTGGCGATATTTGTACGTATAAAGCATTTCATCATACACAGAATTAATAATTAAATGAAAGGATAATTATTATAATTTATATCTGATATACCTATGCATGACCCTATTCAATTGAACTTTATGGTGTTTAATGTTCATGAATCTACGATCTGTTTCTCGTATGTAATTAAATTATGTTAAATATACTCTTCTATAGTGATCAGAGAGGAGACGAATCATTCAATTTACTAAGAAAGTAATATATGGCACAGTTGTGAATGCAAAGTGTATTTAACTTTAGTTTTTAAGTAACGTTCTTGTTTTAATTAATTTTCATATTATCTAGTGTTAGTTTTATTATTTTGTTAATATTATCAATTCAACTTGTACTGTATATCGTTACGAAAGCAGCGATAAATTGATGACAAGTCTACCAAGTTGTTAGAATGCAAAATAGCAAAGAAAACAATTGGAAAATATTTCACATAATTTTGTTGCAGGCGGAAAAGCATACACAAATTCTAGAGTTGGCATGTACTGAAGCACAATCGCTGGAAAATCAAGTCCATAGTTTGCAACAGTGGATAGATGATGTAGACCTTAAATTAAATGATTTCTTAAATAATGACACAACAATGGATGATTTACCAGATGATTTTCAGGTGATCACTGATACACACTACCTTTTAATTACCATTATCTCCATATACAATCCACCAAACACACAATAAAACACTTAATTGTAGTTAGAGTCGATACCAAATTCTTAACAATTTTATTTGTAGAGTGAATTTCCAATACAGAAGTTTATTAATTTTTGTTTTAGTTGATTCCTGTAGTCAGTAGAGTTGTTTTTGATTCTATTGTTTCTTATATTTGTACAGTTTTTTTTATGTAATTGTTTATGTTTATTGTGTATAATAATTTATGTTTTAAATGTTTCTGCTATCCTTAACTCTATCCCATTTTTGGCTTTCAGTCTATCAATATTTGTTAAGTGTTCAATACACAGTAATACTAATTACTTTTAGTGTACAATTTGGGTATTTGGTATAATGTAATTAAATGAAAAATGAAACAAAATTCTTTTAATAGAAAAGTGTTTATTATGTACAACATTAATGTTTAAAATGATATTAAATGCTTTTTATGTAAGATTAGAATTATCAACAAAATTAACAATTATCTCCAGTGCAATTGAGAAGGAATGCTAATGATATTTTGTTTTATTTTGGTTACTTTAATCGGTTAATGGATGTGTAGTGTTTAATTGAGGAATTCAAATTGAACGAAATTGTGCTTAAAGACATGGCAGTACAGGTGGAAACTTATATGCAAAAGGGAAAAGTGGAAGCAGCTAATCGCTTACAGGAACAAATTAAATTGCTTGAGGTAAAGAACTTCATAGTAAATTAAACTAAAATTAATAATTTTATATCCGCCTAACTAACATTAATAATTTAATAATGAAAACACTGTTTAGGATCGCTTTAAATTGTGCCAAGAGAAATTAGATAAATTTACATCACCGCAGGCTGGCTTTGAAACAAAATTAAATCGTGCAATTGCAGAGCTAAGGAATATTCAGCATACATCCTGTGTATTAGATATGGCATCAGCTGGACCATCATTGGTTAATGATCAATATGAACATTGTCTGGTTAGAATTCATATTATTTGATTTGTTGTTATTGCTAACAGTTTTTCTTAATTTATGTGTTTTACTAATATAAATTCGATTTCCGTTTTTGAATATTTTTAGAAAATGTTTCGTACAATGGTTGAAATAAAATCTGAAATAGAAAATACAATTAAAATGGGTCGTAAATTAGCGAAAGATCCAAACACAAGAAACCCAAAGGCATTGGATAGTCGAATTGATTTATTAAAACATTTGTATAATGAGTTGGGTGAAACGGTGACCACTTCAAAGAAGACGTTAGACTCGTTATTGAAATTGTATGAAGGTATCAAAGAGAATTTTGAAGAAATCGACATCTGGCTGGAATATCAGGAATCTTCGGATCAAGAATTGGTTCGTTGTTCGGGTGGTAATATGACCATTACTGAGGTTGAAGATTTATTTAAACGCTGCGCTGAAATGTATGAGGAATATGCTACAACAGTGGATCCATATTATTTGGATGAAATTAAAATTCGTTTAGAGGAATTAACCAAACGGTTTAATGTGGTTAATATGCAAGATATCACTAAACGAATTACGGAAATGAAATCAACTCTTCAGAATATGGATACTATTTCATTGGAGAATTTAAAGTGAGTCTGAATTGTAGTGGGATTCTTAAGAATAAACTAATTAATTTTGTAACTAATTTTAGCAATATGGAAAGTGAACTTCGTTTAATTGGCCAAAATAAAAATATTGATTCATCATTGAAGAATCTCATGGATCAGGTGGAAGAAATAGTGAAGGTAAATTTTTGTATAAAATTGCACTGTTTTCTATCTATTTCAATGCTTCAGTTTGTCTGCAATCAATTTTATCTTTAATTTTGCCTCTTCACATATAATCATAAAATCAATCAATTTTGCATGGTTTTTAAGGTGTAGCTTTGTAATTTTAGTAGGTAAATTTAATTTTAATCGTTTTGATAAGTAAAATAAACACAATTCAAATATAAATCGCAACTTAAATCGACTAATAATTGCGATTAAATATTATAAGTCACATAATTTACTGGTTATCGATCGATCACAAAAATTACAAACATTAATATATCGATCATGGCTAATTTATGTAATTTTATCTCTAATTCGGTATGAGTTTTATTGGTTGAGCAAATCCAATTAGAATTAAAAAAAAAAAAGAAAATAATAATTCATAACAAAGAATCACCAGCAATAATAACTCTTTAAATACACATTGGAGCTATTGGATAATTTAATAACTTTTGCACCCCATCCATTGAATCAACAGTGTTTCATCTAAATAGAAATTAATTCTAAAATACTTCAAGTTATTGAGAACGCTGAAAATAAATAAAATTCATTACAAAATGTGAATCATTTAATTGTAAGTGATAAAAAACAAATAATAATTAGAATAGAATTAGAATGTGATCTATTCAATGGATTTGATCACATTAAAATAATCAAATTAATAATTATAAGTGTAAATAAATTTTAGTGCACCTGTAAATCAACAGTCTAATATGATTGGATACACAATTTGGTTCAATTTAATTTTAAAATGAATGGAAAATTCAGAAAAACTAATTTATCACATTATTTACACTGAACATAAGAAAAAAAAATCAAAAGAAATTAATTTTTGCTTCTTTCAATCATAAATTGTGAATTGTTTGTTTTAATATTGTTTTATAATTAATCTGTAATAATAATGGAGATTAGAGGAAATTAATTAGTTGTTAAGTTCATCACATAAATATGTGAGCAATCATACATAGTAATATCATTCTAATGGAGTCTCTCACTGGTGTGTTTTTTTAAAACATTAAAAATGCTTCTTGTTATTTTATTGTCAATTATTCAATTATAAATGTAATAGTGATATTGTAATTGACATTATTGAATGATAATTAATTTAGGCCGGCAAGAAGATGAAGTCCCAAAATCAGATGGATGATGATACAGAAATTGTTGTAGTTAGTGATACGGTAAGACATCGTCGTGCTAGAACACCATCATCAGTAGAATCCAATGAGAAATCGGATCAGTCTACATCGTCTGATCCGTCGAGTGATCCAGTTATGCCCGATATTGTACCAAAGACATTCCAATTGGCTGAGAATAGTGATCTGTTTAGCCGAATATCGAATAATGTAGAAATCCCAATGAAAAATGTTAAAGAAGGTCGTTTATCACCATCCCGAAATCCCCATTCGACAGTGTCGATTGTATCGGTGACTCAAAAAAATTTAAATGGAAAAATGCAAGTGCAAAATTTCGATTATATTGTGAAACCAGAAATTGAGAAGAAGCCAAAAATTGGTGAGATTGTGGATACAATCAGTGTATTTGAGACAGCGAAACAGCTACAACCAGCGTATGTTGAAACAGTGAATATTGTTGATTTGACTGAAGATGCTTCGGATACTGACACGGGTTCCACACCATATGGTTCACTTCAAAGTGGTTTGGCAGGCGACGGAGATGCGGTTAAAAATGGACGATCGGCCATGAGTATTGAACACATTGAAGAGATAGATGAGGCTCCATTGAAAATAGAACAAAAGTTATTGGAAGTAGAGAAAATTGGAAAACCCAGAGACAGTTTTGATGGATCTGACAAGGATAATAGTTATGAAATTGAATTTTCTGATGATGAAGAAATACCAAATTTTCCATTGGATCAACCAATTGATTCTGATAGCGATACGGTACTATATTTGAATTGTGTTTTATTATGAAATTATATTTTCTTTTCAGCTGATGTTTTTTATAAAACATTAATTAGCCAATTTAATAGTTTTCTTATTGAATTAATTTTTTTTGTTTATACGATGACCATATTTGTTATTTTAGAGTCGCATTGAAAAGCCAAATGCAAATAAACTAAACGCAAATCAAAATAAATTGGATTCACCGAATCTGTCGATGTTTGGCAGCGGTGGTTCGTTGCGATCAAATGATGCAGAAAAGTCTGGTCTTGTGAAACGAGTTCAATCATTCCATTCGAAAGCGGTGACAATGATATCACGATTGGAGTCAGCGATTGAGAAAATCGACGATTCATCTGTAAATAAGAGTTTCGTGGAAACATTGAGATTAAGCTGTGCTGAATTAATCTCGGAAGGAGATACGCTGGTATTGGATACACATGGAAGACATAATGATTTGTCTCAGGTCGTAATGCAGAATCAGACGATCTTACGGGACCGATATTCACAATTGAATCATTCAAAGTATGGAAATTAATTATCTACCGGCATTACCATATAAAAATAAATTGTTTTTATGTTTCAGGCCCAATATTAAATCACCAAAATTGAAAATGCATAATCCATATTCAGAAAAGATAAATAATAATGTATTGAATCAAGGTGATATAACGTCCACGAAAATAATTAACTCGAATAACGTCGATTCGAAGAAGACAAGAGAACAAGAGAAGAATGTAAAAGAACTTGAAGATGTCCTGAATGCTGCCTTACTTAGAAAGGATGCATTACTTGAGAGTTCTATAAATTGCTATAAATATGGTGAATTATATCATCATATCGGTACAATAAATGTAAGTTCTGGTTAACATCGAATAGAAATTAAATTAAGGAAATGAACACTTGTTCTATGGTACTATTTCTTGTGATGATTCTCCGTAATGGAGTTGTAAATCGGTAGTGTCTGTTGAGATGGCGAGTAAAAATAGCTCTTAGTTTGATCTAAATGCGCGAGACAGTCGCATCTCAATAGAACGGTATCGTTAACCGCAAAGTGGGCTCAGACATCCAAGTGAAAGCGATCAGAATTACTAGTTGTTGTCATTTGGTCAGTGGTATTCCAATGTGTTTTATTTGATATCTAATTATAGCCAGATTCAGATGGTTTTTGTTTAGTTCATTATTTGGAATGAGATACAAATTCTTCTTAGTATCTTGTAGACTGAGTACCTTGGAACAGTTGTTTTCATACTTTATTGTTGTTTAATTTCTGATCTTTTTCATTTAATTATTGTTTTTGGTTTTGATTGTGTTTAATGAAGATATTAATAATTATTGATATTGTTTTAGGATTTAATAAAACATTTTAATTATATTGAACACGTAACTCGAATTTTACCAAAGGAACCCAGAACATCTTTCATGGCTCATATAGATCAGGTAAATATAATCTGAGTATAGTGAATATCTTGTGTTAATTATAAAATGGATTATTTTCAGGCAAAAGACTCATTAAAACAGCGTTCATCGTTGTTAAACAACAAATTACAGAAACAACCAAATGTGCAATTAGATTGTGAAGACAATGAAGATGCAGCGCCATCTTCCACTCGTGCAGCAAACAAAAATGAAGGTGAGCTCGACTAAAAATTATTTTCAGCCGCTGAAAAGTTCAATTTCCTTGAATACAAATCTCTTAATTGTTTGTCTTGCAGAGAAACCAACTACTTCACCCTATGTACCCGGCTCGTTTACTGCAAAACAAGCGAAATTGGAACGTGCCCCACCTTCATCAATGCAAGAATTTGAAAATGCCATTGGCCAGGTAAACCAAGTGTACACTATTCACTATTATTTAAAGTGAAACATCCATGGTATAAATGGGTGAATTACAATGCCAATATCGGCATTTAGGATGAACACAAAAGCAATGTGTAGTTAACTGACCACACTTTCTTTTCACATCACTTCACAGATTAACGACTGGCTTATGCTTACAATGAATAAAGTGAAAAACCAATTGCTTTCGGTAGATGATACGGACGCTATTATGTCGGCTGGCCGTGATATAAAGGTAAATCAATGGATAATTGAATCAATCAATTTAGATATATTCCATGGTCACATTTTTCACACGTCATCCATCGACTATATATCGATATCGGGTAATCCTAAATCTATGAGCATCGTCATTTATTATTATTTCAACTTGATGTGGCTTACCATCCAATATTTTGTATTCGTGGCATAAAATCGAGTAATGACAATGATTTGTTTGTTGAATTGAAAATGATTCGATCCAAACCGAATAGAGGTGAAATGGTTATCTAGAAGAAAACGTACGCACAATTGAAGAATGTGATAATTCAATGGAACCGGTGTACACAACAGAGTCATTTTGTTTAAATTTTAACGAATCATGAAGGTGGTAACCGGATTGACTCTAATATCTCCTCGGTGGCATAGAGTAATTCATTATTTAGAGAGATTTTGGACCATAAAAGTGATTCCTTGTGGGACTTCTAATAGTCCTAAATTCAATGCGTTACATTCGCATATATCAGCCGGTGATACGCATAACTACAGCTGAGATAAATTGTGATTCAAGATACGTTTTGAAATGCTCTTATACATCATTGATAATGCGTGTAATAACCATTTTGGTTATTCAAGGCATTCATTCAGTTTATATCAATATAATTTCATACTTATTTTCTTTTTTTATTCTTTTGTTTCTTTTATAGGGAATTGATTTGAAAAATTTCAAAGTGAAGAAGGAAGAAATGGAACGGTTACTAAAGACGGCTGACAAATTGAAGATGCGAGGAAACTATAAGAATGCAATATCAAACTGTGAGTTATTTCATAATGAATTTAAAATGATTTTTTTTTGTTTTTTAATTTATAATGAATGTCCAAGCCATGTTATCTTGAGTCTGTGGTAAATTGAATTCGATTGGCATTGTTCAGGAGATTCTGTGTCGCAACAAAATCTCTTAATTGAGAAAATTCCTTTTGTTTTTAAAAGCTTTGGGGGGCTCAGTTTTTGCCATTAGGCTACTCTTAAAATAATTTATATTTCATAAGAGGTATATATAATGTTGACAAAGTGTTTCATAAATCCCAAACATAAATTTATGGTGTCCCAAATTCCATAATTCTGAAGAGATATTTTCTATTTTCTACATATTTTTTATTAATATGGGTGAAGTTTTTCAATGGAAATTCTTCATTGTTAGTTGTTGTCTGATCATCTCTTTACTGTTGGGTATTGGATATGATTTCAGAATGAATAGATAGGAATGGGTGAATATTTGTTGTTATGTCGTCTTTTATTTTTCTCTTGTTGGTTGAGTTAAGCTGTGGATTCAACAGTAAACAGGTGAGGTAACGGTTGTGGATATTGAGAATATAAGAGGAAACTATACATATTCAAGAGCATTAGGTTTTAACACCGTCATTTGAAAACTGGCAGTTGAATGGATATTCTATGCCACCCCAATCTCTTCATTGGTGAATACACGAATTTCATGGAGGTGATGTGTGAACGTTCAGGGATGGCAATTTTTGGTGCAAAACTTCCTCATTTAATGTGGGGGGAATGGGAATGTGTTTTTCGCTAAGAAAAATTCTAAAGATTTTCGGTCGAATGAAATCACTCGTTTGGGGTTTTTTTTTTCTTTTTTACTTCACCTATTCGAATGTTGTTGGTTGTTGGTATTCCAAAGTAGTATAAGTTATTGTGCTCCCTTAACGATTTAACAGATGTAGAATCTAACGCATATTGAATGGATCTTATATTGTTTGTTGTAATTTGGTCGACACGTTTTCTTATTCCATTTTTTTTTATTCTCCCTTCATAGATTTTTCTTCTATGGTTTTTTTATGGAGTCTTTTGAATCAAACAAATAGAAGTTGAATGTTTAAGGATTTTCAGATAGACGAATAAAAGATATTTTTAATATCGGTTTTGATGTCATCTTCCCAGACTTCTGGATAGAAGATACAGATGGAGAAGTTGGTTTCATTTCATTGAATTGGTTGATTATGTTGAGACGTTGACTATGCAATTTTTCTTTTTCTGCTGGGCCAAATCGATGGATAAACAGTTGTATACCGGAGTAGTATGTTTTAATATGTTTCATCTCTGCTAAGAGTGAACAGAGAAAAAATGAAAGATAAATTGAATGTATGTTGCAATATTACAGCCGGCGTTTGCTTGTAGTCACGAAGCTGACCCACCAAAGCACTTGATGGGTTATTTTGAATTGGTCAAATTGTTTTCCCATTGAGAATGACCTTAGGTCATTTTGATGCTTTCCTTTTTCTTGTATTCTTGTTTATGTTTTATGTTCTTCTTTTCAATTTTTTTTTTGTTATTTGGACTCTTTTTTGGTGGTATTTTATTTATTATGAGTTAACATGGGACATGAAACATGAACTTGGAATTTCGTGTTACAATTCAAGATTCCCATCAACGAGAAAATAATAAAAAAACAAACACCAAAGTGTTTTAGGTCTCATAGATTTCTCATTTATATGTACTTGATTGAACAATAACATTAAATTGTGAGCATGCTATGTGTTACATTAGAAGGGCTAAGGGAAAAAAATGTTTTGCTTTAGTTTCCTTTTTCGTCAAACGTAACCGGTAAAACAGAAAAAAAACTATACACGAATGATGAAAAGCTTTTGAATATACAACGAGTAAACGAAAATATAATTTGACGGGTGAACTTGATGCTGTTTCGGGTGAATAGTGAATTGAAGTGTAATGGGGGTTGATGTGGTTGTTTCACTATTCTTAAATGAACGGAAATTGAATAGTGTTTTGTTGCCAACTAGAATAGGAAAAAAAAACGTAAGGTTTAATTTAACGAAAACCAACAATATTAGATAGGCAGTGTATGTTATTACTGGTTGTTGAACATGAAAAAGGATCTAAATAAACAAAATACAAACAGTCATATGGATACAATGTACTGAATGTTGTATACCACGAAGAAGTTAAGAGTAAAATGATTACTAAAATTTAATATGGGATGGCATTAAAGTGTTTCTTGACTAGATTAAATTGTCTATTGGGGGTGATATTTGTCTTTTAGTTTGGAATATGTGAATAGTGAATATACAAGAGATGAGATCAAGATATGGCAATGATGGTGATGAGTAATAACACTATGATGCTGTTTAAGATGAGATGGTCTCATATAACCGTAGAGAGAGAGTTATCATATGATGGCAATGAAAATGTAATTTTGGCATAAAACTGTAGACTGGGACATTTAAGAGGCCAGTGACACCTTAAAAGCTCTGTTCCTATGTCACATTCAAATAGATTAAATTCAACTACCAACTAATTTCATTCTGTAGAATCGAATGATATTCTGAAAATTAATTCTTTTAGTATTTCTCATTTGGCAAATGATTCAGTTGTTGTTGGTTATACGGTTTTTCATTTTGAGAGTTTTTCCGTATGGCAATGAAAACACGATGAAAATGAATTGAATTTTCTTGAAAGCCCAATTCCGTTTTGATTGGTAAGGAAACAGTAGCATAATAGCACAGGTTTATTTTATGTACAAGACGTTGATGAACGCTATTAATTTAGCTCATTTATTTAATATGTTTCTATGCTGTGTAGCACATTCACAGTGTGTTAACATTTACTTCTTTTTTTTTTTTATATCTGATAAGGAAGTAACATTATGGGGGTTTTTATGAATACACTGAAGTGTGTGTATATGTGCTAAGGTTTCAACCATTCAATATTTGTTATACGTTACCTAACTTCTTCGTTTCGAAGAACTAAGAAAAGACGAATTTTTATGCAAAGGAAAATCGACAGCGCTTTTTTTTCCGATTCATTTTCTATATATGATTTTCATAGTTTTTTCCTTATAAGAGAGATTGCATAAAAGTGAAACGCAAGCGCACTATTTAACGAGCGTCAGCTTACAATCGGTTATTTTTTTACTTTCATGATATTCAGAAGGAATCAAGTGAACAAAATAATTGTAATTCGTATGGTAAAACAGATGTGTGTATTCCGCGTATATCCTTCGCGTTGTCTCGTCGATAAAGTATTCCATCTAGTGCACGAAGTATATAATACATTGACTGTATCCAAAACTGGAATAGAGAGAGAGAGAGCAAAAATGTGGTTGTTCCATAGTGAATGGCAAAGACTATCGTTTATATCCTTAAATATTTCATTTCCAAGATAATCGAACCGGAGGATTGATAATGATTGTGAGCCCGTCGTTATGCTTTACTATATTACCTTTGGCTTCGTTTAAATTTATGGAAACGTTTCTATTTTTTTTTTCTATCGTCTTACTGGTAACAATTCGGTTTTATTATATTCGTTGGCAGTTGCTAGTAACAGTTACTTGATACGCTGGAGGTGTTTTTTGAGAATAACATTGTGGAGCTTTGGAAAAGGAATAAAATGAGACTAGGAAGTTTTCGGTGGAAAATACGCGCAATACATTTTCTTTTCGAAAATTTTTCTTTTTTTTTGGTTTTGTGGCACACGGATAATTCAACGGTTGTATGGAAATTCATGGTAAATACATTGGATTTGACTGTTTGGGCCACTTGGTAACCGAGAATGTTGAACAAAGTGGTTTTATACTGAATAATGTACACCACCCCTTTTCTGTTATTGCGATATGTTTTTTATTTTATTTTTTTTGTTTGTATTATTGTTGACTTATGAACGCACCAGGCATATTGTAAATACTTTATATGTGTGGCAACATTTCAATAGACATCATGTTCAATGTACATTTTAATGGATGGTAATATTAATTGGTCTAAATGCTGACAGTACATTTAATTTATTGAGTTGAAATCAACTGGGACTCTTTGGTTTTTCTGTTTTAATTTCTCATTTGAACCCATTAACAATAAAAATAACAAGAACATTTCGCTTCAACTGATTTTAACATTTTTTTTTGTTTCTGTTTTTATTTAACAATTTTTGATTGTGTTTTAAGGGTGGAATTGGGATGAATTTTAAAGTATTTTATATTGGTGGTTTATTCTTTTCCGTTAATAGGAAGTAATTTGATTTATAAGTGCTCCATATTAGAATTCTTATGGATAGAAGTTGAGTTAAACATTTAATGGAAAATTGAAAATTAAGTGGACAATCAAACCATCAAGAATGTCTTGTCCATTTAATGTGGCTATAGTATACAGTATCCGTATAAAAATTATTGAACCGGTTGATTAAATTATTATCGTAACAAATCTGAACGAAACGTTCACTTGACTCTAGTTCGTCATGGTATTTGGTGTAGATTTGTTCTGTTTCCTCTTTTGCCTGTTGGAATGATACGAATGAATTTATGTCATAAATCTGCTGATGATATTTCATTGAGCATAATTTAATTTATTAGAATGAAATTCAACATATACTTAATGTTATTATTTTCATCATTTTCTCAAATTTTTATCGGTCGGCTAAATTATGTAGAGCCCCACAGAAATGAGATGAGAGCATTATGTATTACACTCATTGAATGTTGAACATCCCTTATAGAAATTCTCTCGTTCACCCGATGGCAATTTATGTGAAGGGCGCACTCACATACACTAGTAAATGGAAAAACTGTAACTGTAGTTACAACTGAATGAATTTACTCTCGGTTTGCCATCTCTCGGTGTATGTGTGTGTATGTGGTAACAACGAATAGTTGGAAAATTCCCTTGCTGTTCGTATGGTCTGATGTATACAAAATAAATCGTAAAAAACATAGGGAAAATTTCTATTTTTATGTTGGCAGAGGCCGCTTTCCAGACAAACTGGAATTGTGTAATACCACGAAAATCCGGTGGGGTTGATATTCCATTGGAAATTATTCGGGTTTTTTCATTCTCTCTTGTGAAGTTGAGGCGTTGAAGAAAATTCAGTGGAAATTTGTACAGTCGGTGGAAAGTTTTAAATGAAAACGCGTCGTGTATAAAGATTTTTTCTCGATTTTCCTATATTTTTAGATTTCATTAAGTATTATCAGTGATTTTTCATTTATTTTTTTGTTGTTTTTTTATTATTCTGTTTAGTGTCTATTTGAATCAGTGCACAGTATTAAGATGTGGTGTACAAAAAGTACAAAGAAATTATCATATCAGATGGTTTATTGAATTATCTTAAATGTGATTTATATAGTTTAATTAAATTCATAAAAGTAATTGAATATTTTGTAAAATGCATCAACTGATGGCTGTAGTTGAATGAATATTGTTGTTGTTGTTGTGTACACTGAAATGGAATGTTGTGAGAATTTTCATCAAAAGAATTGAGGCAAACGCACACAAACAATTTTCATACTGAGAAAGGAAAAACGGAAGTGTAGACGGTGGTATTGATGAAGGGTGCAACTTTCATATAAATTTTTTCGTTTTTGTGTGTAATTCTTTTGAGGATATTTTTGTGATGAAGACAAACATACAGCCAGTGTATTACAATACGCACAGTTGGGAATTTAGTGAAATTTGACATTTTTTCCTGTAACCATAAATGTTACATTTTCTGCTATCAAATCAGTTAGATGGATGCTAAAAAAAGAGAGAAAAAAACCGAATATCTGGTAGCAAAGCTTAAAATGAAAAGTTTTATTTTTATTCTGTTTGTTACACCGAATAACCTTTATGGATTTAATGATGGTTGTGTTGCCATAAAGAATCTCTTGTTGTGTACAATTTAAATGTTCAATCTCTTCAAATCGGATTCATAATTTCCTTATACTTTGGACTGTATTTTCTTCATTTTCCTGGCACCAAAAGGTGGCAGTAAAGAAGTCCGTTCAAATTTGACGTGTATATGTTTTCAATTGAAGTGAAATTTTTGTACCAACCGTACCAATGTTGAATAAAATCGGTAAAAACGGACCCGGTGTATTGTGTGCGTTGCATTGAATATTTACGATAGTTTAACGAGATCTGTATCGTTCATGGTATGAATACAAATTACATTTGTCTATAACTGTAATCGAGAGAATGAACATATAAACATAGTAAAATAACTTGTGGTAAAATACGATAAGTTTATACGAAATTCACAGGTAACCCAAAATAGTGTAATGTATAGATAAAAAAATATAACAAAGTTGGAAAACTTTTTGATATGAATAAGACCATATAAATTTTTATCTATTTGATTATGGTACAACGACGGACATAAATAAAAACAGAATTATATTGTTTGTGTTTATGTGTAATTATTTGTTAAAAAAAAAGGGCACAAGAAAATTGCCATTATGCTCAACTAACTAGTTACATTGATTCATACATATGAGATTGAGTTGTCTATGCTAACGAGTGTTTACCGTTCTATAATTAAAACATATTAAAAGAAGTGTGATTGAATTTGTTGTTTATTACTCACCTTAAATCAATGCTATTTACATATCACACAATAAATACCACAGGAAAAAAGAAATCATCTATTTAATAATAACGCACAATTAATGTTAAATATTGTCTTAGTGTCGTGATCTATATCATATACATACGTACAATTAACGCACACGATTATTTACACAGTTTGGGAATTTAATTTATTAAGCCCAGTTGGATTGGCATTAAAGTGAGAACGACCTGGCACAGATTACTTCAAATAGATAATTGGAATTGGGATTTTCTTTCACAGCCAGTGGTACCATAAAACTCCATTTGAACGTAATTCCAATTCAATATGGCACAATCACATATGAATTCCCAATCGATACAGCCAAATGAAATGGCACCCGAATTATTAAAGAATACACCGGGTATAGCGGCACAAGCAGCTTTACGTGCCAAACAAATGATGAATAAACCACCTGAAGTGCCAGCCCGTGGTGATAGTATAAAAGCACCAGAGATTCCGCCGAAACGATTAAGCCTAAAGAAACCACCGACTGATTTACCAGCACCGCCACCAAAACCAGCACCAAAAGTACCGCCACCATTGCCACAGAAGCCATCATCGGCAGCATCGAGTGCACAAAATTCACCGTTACCAGCTAAAAAAGTGGGTGAAGCGCAACAAGCAGTCGTTGTTACACAGCCACCGGCAATTCAACCAAAAATAATCGAAAAGAAACCATTATTTGCTCATGTAGGACATACCAAGGATCCAAATGCACCGCCCGTTGTGCTCCGGAATACTGGAAATCAGCGACCAACAACGATCAGTACAACGAATTCACCGCAATTGAATACACGACCGGTACCAAAGCAAGCGGCTAAACCATCAATATCACCAATTGAAGTATTGGGATGTGAAGATGCTCTCCGTGGAATTGAGAGTGGCCTAAGGAATATGGAGCGTGCAATGCGTGAACAAATGACATTACGTTCATTGGATGCGGCAGCAAATAATCAGAGCAATTTCAATAATGTTAATTTTAATCCACTGGAGTTTACAGGGAACATTCGTGGTATGGGCTCAATGTCTTCATTGGAGGAATCATCTTTGGGTATGCGTGGCATGGATAATCCCCGAATGAATATTGATCCACGTTTTAATCAAAATATGAGATCATTAGAACGAGGTTTCAGTATGGATCAAATGCGTTTAGAGAATTTGAATGCAACTAATTCCCGTTCATCGGACGCTAATGCAAATGGACGTGTTATGGAGCCAAATAAGAATCCGGTGGAACATCATATGCGTTCATTAGATCGTAATTTGCCATTAGAATTGCAATATAGTCGTCATCGTCAAGAACTTTTGGATTTCCGTGAACAAATTCGTATTGTTGCGAATGGTGGTGGTGCCCAATTAATTCAAGCGGTAACGGGTAGTGCAACAATAAATCGTGATGATGTACGAATGCGACGTCGCTCGTCGCATGATGAAAATCAAATGATACAGGGAATGCCGGGTAAATTAATTTAATTTATGAATTATTGAAATACTTTCTCTATTTGATGGTAGTGCACTAACCATTTTATTTATGTTGGTTATGTGTAATCAGCTTATAGTAAAGTTTACAAAATTGGGCTTTTATTATGAATTATCATTTTAACTAGTGGGAGAGTGGAACTGAAACTTGTTGGATACAATTTTAATTTTTATTATTTGGTTGGTTGTTAATTTGAACGTAAATGACAGTGTTTTATTTAAATGCATATGGGTAAGAGAAGAAGTGATCAAAATTAGCAACAGTATAAAGCCATTAGACGCATTTGAATAAAGCATACACACATACACAGCGAAAAAATAAAGTTTCGAAATGAATGATAATTGAATTAAAAACTGTAATTTAAAGATAAAACATTGTTTAATGGTTATGTTTGAAGCGAATAGTCCTGAAGTGAATGAAGAAAAGTTTTCCATCTCTCTTTTTTTCTGTTTTAAAAACTTGAATAGAAACAAAGTGTCATTTATATTTCAAAGATGAATTTGTCTAAGAAGTAGTCAAGCAAGAATAAGTTTTCACTAAATGATGTCATAAACAAAACTGTAAAAATAATATCATTTGGGATACCTATGATCATTAATGATAATTATGTTGTGGAAGAGAATCACATTTTAAAGGAATATCTATTAGACTCCAGAGGACTTTTTTCCAATGGTTTGGTATATCAGCGCACGATCTATAGAGAGAATAATGAAACTTTGTTGTACTCATAATTTCCTCCAAAATCATTAAAGCTCTTAACTGTGATGAAAATTTAATTCCCGTTACCATAATGATGTGCGCTAATAATGTTTTTTCAGTTGAATTAAAATTTTTATGGTATGCGAGGAAGGCGAACAAGGAATGTGAAGAAATTCATAATATTTTTTTCTGTTTGGGAAAACAATTATGTGGATGGTATTAAACACTTGTCACACTCTGGTCCAGATTAATTGAAACATGAAATTCATTGATGTATGATGAACATGTGTAATGTAGACACACACACCTTGACAGGTTCAAGAGTTTCACGGTGATTTTGACAGGATGAATGGTTCATCCATGGCCAATGGTAAACAATAATGTGAATGTCAATCACATTTCAATTACTTCTAATTTGCATAACTGGCTGGGACTCCGTAAATGGAAATCAATGACCAATTATTCATGTGATCTGAGGATGGATGGCATAGGGACATTATCCATGTACTAAATTCATGTTAAAACCACAATATTTATAATCCCTTTAAAATGAATCGTTTATTGATTACCAAATAATAGAATTTCAATATCATTTTGTCTATCCTTTGGGATTGGTAATGATGAGTTGAATATTAAATCGTATCGCTCGTAATTGATTATAACAATTAGTACTTGAATTCGAAAAATTATTTCTCTTATTGGCTAACGATAGGTATTCCAAATGTGTTTATGGGTGTCTGATGATATTATTTGATTGTAAATGGCCGGTATCTCTTCAGAAGTAAAAAAGAAAATCTATTGGCTTGGGCTTGGGTGTTCCATTAAAATAATATTTATTGAATCTATCCACTGTCTGCCAGAACTGTTGTATTGTCTGTCGATGGTTGGTTTTTGTAGGTTCGTCCTTTTTGGTTTCACTAAATTATTAGTTTCGTTTAATACACAAAATGGTTATTATAGTTACAAACAAAATACAGATAATAAACATCTAAATCTATATAAAAATGATTGGATATCATGTTTATTACTATGAAAATGGGTATCCATTAAAATCTCTATTATGATGCTCTCATTGTACAAGGTATTGAATAGATATGGTCCATTCTTTTGAGACAATGGAGACCAGTAAATAGAACAATGTTGTTATACTTTTTTCCCATCTTTTTGTTGTTGGATGATTGTTCGACACGCCACGGTATACGGCGACATAAAAAAAAGAAAACATCATGATTTTTGGATAGGAAAACTCGTCTCATTTTCCAATAACATTATAGCATTTTGCTTGTTTTTTATTCGGTTACCAATTTTGTCACAGTTAAATCTGAAGGAAAATGTTCTCAATTGCTTTAACGGTTTTCATATAAAACACGTTGAATTTTTCCAGTTTTACAAATATTGGGATTCACAATGATTTCATGTTTTATGTATGACAATGTTTTTGTATGTGTTCTTTTATCAATCCGTATGATCTCTGAACGACCATTTTTACAGTCGGTTTTTTACCGTGTCCTTTTCATTTGATATGTATGGGAAAAAGAGAAATAAAAAACCATTGAATGGCATCGAATTTAGTCCAAACGTTTAAACATTTTCAATTGGCTCAAAAATCGGATTGTCTCTTTTGGATGTTTGAGGTGGCATTGGTGAACACAGTCAGCCAGTGGACACAAATTGAAAATCAATTTTAATTTACCGTTAATTTTTACTATTCCTTTTCATTCTATTTATGTTTCTATTTCTTTTTATTTTTAGTGGACGAAACGTCAAAGCTTCTGTATCAAAGGAATTCACAATTAGTTTCAATGTTGGGTGATTCGCAACGGTAAGCATTGGTTGAACATGGTACCCATGGTGTTTTGTGAATTAAAGTTATTTTTTATTTGTTTTATGATTTTTGGGAAATCACAGTGAACGCAATGAAACAATTTCAATTGCTTTACATTTCCTCTAGTTCTTGTTTAATTTATGTAAAGAAAAAAATGTTAATTTTCTGTTTCATTTCTTTTAAAATGTAAATTTTTCTGTATGAGTTTTGTTGTATTTATTAATGTTTATGAATTTTAGATATAAATCAAAACGTTTGGAGATTGATGCTTGGCTAACAAATATGGAAAATTGTGCTCAGCGTATGGAAAATGTAGCAACAACCGCTGATGTGCTTGAGGCACAACAAAAGGAGCAAAAGGTTAGTCCCAAGGATTTACATAAATTCCTAATTATTTTCTTGTCATATAATATAAGAGTTGTATAGATGGAATGATGATGGATCAGAAGAACCATTTTTGCTCTTATTCAAATGAATATTTATAAAACAACGATGGTGGAATGCAACAGCGGTAGAGTATTTTTTGTACTTGGTAGACATGAGGTCTGGTGTGGGGATACGACCAGAACAAAAACCACAACTTGGAATTCTTTTTGAATTAATGAAAATTCTTAATACTTTAGTTGTTCTTTGCTGGTTTATTTTAATATTACTTTGTTTGAAAAGACTATTCGTCTGCACTGAAATTATCCAGCTTCATATGTTGCACCCTCATATCCAAAGTATTCACTTATGAGCATAATCAGTTCAATCATTCATCAAAAACCACTAAATTCAATTAATTAATTTATTGTGTATGTGATTTTTAGTAATACGAAATATTGTCCTTTTATTCTTTGTAGTCTTTCCATGCTGAGTTACATCAATATAAACATCACATTGATCTGTTCAATCAGTTGACACAGAAGCTAATTGCTATCTATCCCAGTGACGATACTTCGCGTATTAAACGGATGACTGAATCAATCAACATGAGGTAATATAATTTGTAATTAAACAAACAACAGGCATTATTAAGTGAACGTCTCCACCACCAATCAACAATGAAATGATTGAAAATAATCAAACAATAAAACACTTCTTTTCTTCTATTTTCTTTTGTAGATACAATAATCTGAATACAGGTGTTGTAAACCGTGGCAAAATGCTTAATGCAGCCGTTAGTAATTTGCAAACGTTTGACAAAACAATGGATCATGTAAGTTGAATATAATCTCATACCATTTAATCCATAATGGCCATTATATGTGTTTGTGTGTGTGTGTGTTACCGTGCAAATAACTTAATGGGATTTCTATTGTTTGCATATAATTTTAGTTCCTGGCTTGGCTGAGTGAAGCAGAATCATTATGTGAAAATGCTGAATCAGAAATCGATCGGAATCCAGTTGTAATCAAAGTGAGTCAAATATTCTTTTTTCATTCTAAAATCGACCATATAAAAGTCATGTGGAAGATACATTTAAAGCGTTTAGTATGGACAAATTTTAATAGAATTGTGAGCGATACATCATAAATTTGGGACAATCCTTGGATATGCAAAACGTCTGGTCCATCTTATTTCATTATAGTCGCTATTTTACACATCCTATTTGGAAGATAAAATTCCTTTGCGATTTGTTCCATTACACTCGAGTTTTGAGTGAGAATTTTCTTACTCATGGTGTATTTTGGTTGGGTGGGTAACTTTGCTAAAATGTGTATTTGCTAACAGCTTATCATTCAACAAAACTGGGAAATTTTCGATTTTCCTAACATTGCGAACTCTGTGTGGAAAGTAATTCAGTTCAAAAGCTCATCATTTGGAGCAGATTCTTCCAATCGCTATTTGGTCACCTATACTTCAATTCTGCAAACAAAGGGTCTCTAATTTTTTGAAAATGTTCCACTGGTGACAACTGGCTGAAATCTTTTGTTTCAATTTAAATTTAACTTTATTATAGTTAAATATTATGAAATAGACAGCAGAGTCTATTGCAGTTGTTTGTTAACTTGTACTTAATGTACAGAATATTGACTATGAAAATACTAATTCATAGCCTAATTCGGTCTAAATACATCAATTCATTAGTTGTAGCAACAAAATTAATGCTACGATTAAGATACGGTACGATATAGAAGAATTATACATAACTGCTCCCACGTAAAATCCAATACCTTCATTTGAAAAACTATATTAAGCAGTAGTTAATTATTTTTATGTTTCTTTGGAAGTAGATTATGGTAACGTTGATGAAAATAGAGGCAAAATGAGTGGTAAAATGCAATTTTCTAATTTCATTTTAATAATTGAGCTAATTTTATTTAATTGGCATCACTAAATAAAATAACTTTTCTTCATTTCCTTAAAACACGTTCAATATGTTCGTTATCCATCTGTAATTCATCTAACCGTTGTAATCGAATTATCCGTGATTACACATCAATTCCGGGTTTACGTGTTTCAGTTGTGCAGTATCGTACAGTCTAACAATTTTTTATTATTTTCTTTTTTATTCCGTCAAGTGTAAAGCGTAGAAATCACATATTCCATAATAAGATTTCGCCCCCAACAAATAGACAGCCTTTCTACTGTCCACACAGTTAGGTGTGATCTAACAAAAAAAAAATGATGCCCGGAAGCAAAGTGCCAAAAGAAAATGAATATTAGGTGTATGAACCCCTTATCATTTATCAACTAGAATAATTCAATTTGACATGGTTTTCTCTTATTTTTTTATGAAACTTTTAAGTGTTTTGTCGCGGTATAAAAATGGTGTACCGTTCCCTTCTATAACTCTGTATAATTGACTCAAGAATAAATTAAATTTACTAATTGAATGTGAATTTTGAAACGATTGAATTATGGAAATAAGAAAATTTATCATGATGGTATTAATAATTTTATTTCTCAATATCATTTGGTCAGAAATTAGAGAGGGTGTTTGACTAAATAAAAATGAAAAGAACCAGAAATGATCTGAGGGTGTTTCGATTTGTATTTAAATTAGTTTCCTAGGATGGTACATTCAATATTACAAGTAATCATATCTTTCTATATCGTCCAGTTGAGCGATGATCTCAAAAGTAATTTACATGACATCAATGATGGTAATTTGACAACGAATTTGATATGCGAAACATGAAAATTGTGAATCAATTCTGTTGAATTTGTGGTGGTGGTGGTTTAGCAGACGATTAAGGGGTTGTCAGATTACAAAAACTCTGTTAAATTGTTTTTCATTTTCCATAAAATGTTTGTTAATGACTTTCTATATGAATGATGGACTAAAAGTTTTAGCCGTTAATTTTCACTTTATTTAGTTTTCAATGATTAACGCGTTAATCATATAGTTTAAGTTGTGCGGTGTAATAGAAACGATTCTACAAATGTATAACATTGATGGTAAATGAACGTTGAATAATATGGAGAGAAATTGTGAACCGTGTACTAACAAAGATTAATGTATTTCAAATTTACACAATATGATGAATGAACGTAAAACGTTTAATGTTTTTCTTTTGTGGTAATGGAGATGAACCACTAAAAATCCCACCACAATATGGGAATTATGGACAATAAGTTACATGAATAAAGTGGGGGTACCAATGAAAATTCTCTCACGGCATAACAGGATACACGGAAAACATTAAATTATAGTGTTTGTTTGCTCAATAAAATGGTATTAAATGCATCAAATGCTCAAATAGGCTGAGGTTTTAGGAGAATGAACGTATACGATGATTTTAACTGGGCTGTTGTCTCGTACTCTTGAATTTATTTAGTTTCTAGTCAGATTGGTATGGTTGTCGCCATTATGTTCTCTCAAATAATCGCCTAATATACAAAGAATCAGTCGCCAGTGAGTTGTTGAAACAGTACAAATTTTCGTTCACACCAGATCGTTTGTGTATCCTCATAGAATACAATAATACCTCGCCATTGCTGAATAGTTAGACGTAGAAGGATATGTGTGACAATGCTTTAATTATAAAATACAATAGAATGCGTTCCGTTCTAAAATTTTCCGGATGTTTTTAATATGGGGGGGGTGAGATAGAGGATATGATTTGTTTTAATGTTTTTGGAAAAACAACAAGAGGATTGCGACAGAATCTCTAATGTTTATTCATAAATATAGTGAAATATGTGTACAGTAAATTGTTAATTATTCATGCAAATTGTCTATTATAACGATATGGCTAAACATAATATGGTAATGACGACTCAAAGAATATATATACTGGACCAATACCAGTTAACCAAAAGGGAAAATCACAAGAGGAGATGAAAATTCGGTCACAGAGAACATAATGATTGAAATTGACCAAAAGCATCAGCAACAACAACGAAAAGTAAATGAGAATTTTCTGTTTATTTTATTTTTTTTGTTCAATGGATGATGCAACCCCCCACTTGTTTATACGGTTTAGTGACTGAATGTTCTATTTTTACAGCGACGGTTAAATTAACAAATTTTCTATTTATAAACAAGAGAGAAATCGGATGAGAATCCACTCTGAAATTTTGTGTATTGTAGATGGGGGTGATTATAAAGTGTTAAAGTCAACAAGGCGATTTAACGACGGCTTATCGAAATCGATTATGTTTTGGCTGTTATTTAAGAAGTAAATGTAAAATCACTAAGGGTTGTGGAATACTGTCGATGTATTAACAGCAAATTACTTCAATCAACCGAAGGAAATCGTAATTTACACTCAAACTGATTCAATTATCATACGATGAATGAAATGGTAAAACGCAGGTATCCAATAGAGGTAATGAAATAAGGAAATTTCATTTTTGCTTATGCTTAACAAACTGGTTGAATATCAAATTAACTTGTTAATCAAATACGAGTGATACGATGTCTTTTACGTGACAATGAAACGGAATCTGAATTATGTCAATTGTACAACAAAAGGAATTCTTGATTTGAGTTTTTCGATGTTATTTAATGATTAAATGCAATTTTAATATTCAGAATTTGTTCGCTTGCGTTTAATTTAAGCTACACGGTAAAGAATAACGCGTCGATTTTAATATTTGCCGTTTAAATTAAATGATACCGCGAGAATTGGTTGGGTGATTAACCTACTGATGATAAGAATATCAGCTACCGCCTTATCTCATCCTTAGCTGTGTGATTGAAATACGAGTCAGAGAGATGAATGGTAGATGCACTTAATTTACACTTGAGTTCATTCACAATTGTGAAACAGCAAACAGTCAGACGAATGAGAGTCGTTGTGAAAAGAGAATTATTTTATGTTGTGTGTTGAGGTTTTTTCTATAAATGTTTATGTATATGCCACCCTTAACCCCAATTATTAATGCTATTCTATGGGTTGCACTTCTTTAAACACTTAAACAAGTCGCATTCGTAATGTAAGCTATTCCAACTGTATTTTTTACACTTCGACGTTTTTTTTTTGGTATCTGAGCTCTGACTGTATCCATCATCCCTCAATGTGTTATAGTTATCATCATCATCATCCAATGTAAAATTGTTTGAATGTTTAAAATCCAACTATAGGAAATGGTTTAAAATATTATATTTATGCTATAACTAGGCTCTGTTCTATATTAAATTTAAAATTCCATTTCATTTTATGATGATCTCCATTTAATTTGATGAATATTAATTAAAATTACTAATAACATTCTCGTTTCGGGTTTGTATAATACACACATATAAGCCCAAGTGTTTGTTAGTGGGTTACCGTATAGAGAAGAATATTTAGTGATATACACCAGGTTGAAATGATAAAACATGCACGTGAGTTATATCGTTATCTTTTATCCTCTCCCGGTGTTTAACATGTTCATATGGGAGAGATTGTTCCCATTTTATTATGAGTATGTTTTGTTTTTATGTTTCGATTTTACCGGGAACGATAAAGTTTCACTCTGCATACGAATGAAGAATGAGTATTCGGTTGAAGACCAAGGTCTCAATTTCATATGCATACTCATTAAGTTAAAACTATTCAACATTGCGACGGTTCTTGATTTAAAAGGTAAATGAAGAGGGTGATCGGTATGGGGAACAATGTATTCTTAATGCTCTTGAGAATATTATCGGAAACTTTATGGTTGGCTTTCAAGTTTATTTAAAATGAATTCTTTTTTTGGTTGTTTCTTTAAATTTTTCATCGTCAAATTTTCTATTAGAAACTTAAAATTTTCTGTGTATGTTTTACCGAATTTACGATGAGATTTTCCGACAATTCGGTATGTTTGTTATTGTTTTAAGAAAAAAAAATTGTGGCATAAATTGGGGAGTATTGTGTCTGCTAGTTTCCCGTCTGGTCTAACTGAATTATAGAATTTCTGTTCAATTCGTTTTGTTTTGTTTGTTGGGGGGAAACTATTCGTTAAGAGAAAGAGAATAATTTGAATTGAGAGTAGAACTATGAAATGGGGTAACGAAGAGAGAACTGAAATCACAGTGCATTTTCTAAATGTGAACATGAAGTTTTATAAATGAGAAATTGAAATCGAATTGGATGGAGGAATGCATTGGGATGACCCTCATGAGAAAATTGTGTTATATTGCCAATGAGATTATGTTTTTTAGTTCAGTGGGTTTTACTCCTGGTTTATTCAGCTGAGCGGTTGTAATGTTTCTATCGTTTGATTGTTCTATATTTCGGAATCTGCTGCGCTGTAGAGTAACGTAACTTTATCAGGCGCCAGAGAAAAGTTGAAATTCCATCGGATGTTGAGATTCTGGTACCGTTGCAGCATCAGTCGGTGTTTTCATCGCGTATCTAACGGTTCGAATAGAAAATTTATCCCGGGGTATAAACGTACTGTAAAACTGCATAAAACCGTTTTAAAGATGAATATATCTGATGGATTTCTTTAATAAAAAAATAGAAATGTTTTATTTTTTTTCAACAATCCGTATTTCCGTGCCCCGAAGTGTTTGTGACTGTTGTGTGTGATAAAATACATTGTAAATTGTATACACTGTAAGACAACGAGAATATTTTTAACGGATGCACTATAATCCCGTGTAGATTTTAAATAATACTAAGGAGTTATAGATTTAAAGCCTTCTGGATAATGGAAGTTCGTTCAGTTTAATTTTTTTTTTATTATTTGTTACTGTTAAAGAACATCTTTGATGGGTTGTGAATAACGTTGGTCGGGAAATAAAAAGAAAAAAAAAAGTGAAAATTTCTTATAAAAGATCCCATAAAATATTTCATTGTTATAATATTTCTTGTTGTTAAAAAGGATAGTAAGGATGAATATAATTTATCTGACTTTTTCCTTTTAACTAGCAACGAATTTATGTATTTTAATAGTTTAATAAAAGAGAAACAAAAAATTGAATAATAAAATGGCTAACAAGAAAAGAATTGTGTGTATAGTTTATTAAAAATAAGAAACTTTAAGGAGTTAAAAGAAGGAAATGAAATTTATTATTAAAATAGAGGAAAAAATCGTAATTTTATTATTATCAACATATCAGAGAAGGAGGTGTTAAAAATCCATTAAACAAGTGTTGTGCATACAATATACTTTATGTAGCAACAAAGTTGTTGACGAATATATTAATATGTTATGTTTATTCTGTATAAAAGGAGCCACATAATGCAACTGCACTAAACAACTACAAGTTTTATTTCATTACATTAAATTGTAGTAAAAATAAATCAGAAAAGATTTTATTATTGAATTTTTCCTCTTTGTATCTTTACTGGATACAACGAAATGATCAAGTTGTAGATTGAAAACTACATTGTTTAGTGATGTGAAAAGGATAAATAAAAATTCGCAATAAAACTCTTATTGAGTTAAAGAAAATTCAATTGAAATTTGAAGAGTGAAACAAATAAAATCCCAATACTTAATTATATGCAATTCTAATGGATATTGTCATTCGAATTAATTCATTTTTTTTATTGAAATAATTAAGATCAAGTTTATTGCATAATACAGAAACAAATTAAAAGATTTACAATCAAATTGGAATAATTCAATCCGGGATATAAATTCAGTTGGCTGAACCAATCAAAGAGTACAACCTCGTAAAAAAGGGAATATTTAATCAATGCGGTATTTTATTTACAACAAATCCTCCGGATATGAAGTGCAAGTAAATCAAACAAACAAAAAAAGTAATCTTTTACCAAATCCTGTGACAACACTAAAATTTATGGATCTCATAGTCGTTATGGTGGTGGATATATGATTCTATCAATTTACCATCGTTTTAAGTGCATTTTGTGACTACATATGAGATGCATATTCATGGATTATTATAAAGTTATCGTTATTAAAATAAAAATTCTGTTTATTTAATTTCTAGCCATTTTATTGTGAAAATTCATTGAGTGAAGCTTTTCTCATTTTTTTTATGAAACGTCGGATTTGGTAAACGGTGAATTCGATGGAAAATACAGTAAAGTTATTTTACTGTCAATTTTTGCTTTTTAAATCTTTGGGTACAATGGCCTAAATTGACTGTCGAACTGTTCACTTGTCGTTCAGAGGATTAGATCCATTACTGTGAAATCCTGCGATAAGAACCGGTGGATGATACATTAAATATTATATGCTCTTTACCGTTACAATATTTTTTTTTCCTTCTCTTCATCATGGGTACATCATAAATGTGTATTGTGCATTATCTGGTGAAACATAAATTTTGAAAATAAGGATAAAAGAAGCTTTTGAATTCATCCACCAGAAATATAAAGTTTAATCTCTGTAAATGTATTAAGTGTTTTATGTAATTCAATGTCGTCCAATTGAAACTAGAAATATTATATGAATCGTCCTTGTAAATAAAATAGAAATTTTCTATCGAGCTAATAGAACAAAATATAAAATCAATTATAACTTGATAATCAATAAGTGGAGAATAGTTGAAGAATTTTAGTGGTGGATATTCTTACATTTTTAAATGAGACTTAAGCGACATAATAAATCGCGGTAACAAATCAAACGATGACATCTATTCATACAACAGGGAATGTTAACAAGAGTAATTCATCTAATGGAAATCCAACGAGTGTTATTAATTTTGATAAAACTACCAGTGATAAACCAAAATCAGCAAGTGTAATACCAACACAACGTGTTAATCACACTAAATCCATACAATTACATGAACAACAACGAAAATATTACAATGGTGATGATGATACATTAGAACAATCAATGAATAATAGTTGTCGTCCAATCATCAATGATGTAACGAATAATATGAATGGGAGCATTAAACTGAATGGCGGAAATGAAATAACAATTGATGAAAAAAATATTTCATTGCATTTAAATAATCCGTTTATGGTGAATAATGAGGATTTTGATCGTATTGAACAATCATCGGCTACTTTGGATAATAGAAAACAAAATGCCACAAAAACTGTCAATTTATTGAATGGTAGTGGTATTCAACATAATGGTTATATGGCTAATTATGAGACACATCAACAGTCATCATCACCGTTAATATCAACGATGATGCCATCACGTACACTCCGACCGCATAGTATTGTTGTCAACACAACAACAACACCATCCGCAACGTCACCGTTACCATCATCTGATTTTAGTAATTACAATAAACCACACAATACGTATGGACTGTTGAATGAAACAAATGGTACAAGTTCTATGCATCCAGCCGCTCATAATTTCGCCTATTATAACTACAATATAATGAACTATACGGCCCAAAATTATTCACTAATGAATCCAACAACAGTACATGGTGGAAGGACAGCTCAACACTCATTAAGCGGAGGAAGTGTTGTACAACAGTATTTACCAGTGATACCAAGACGTTCACAAAGTACACCACGTCCACTTCCGACTGCTGCTTTATCACAACCCCAACAATTGGATTTGAATAAAAGACCAAGAAGTTTAGATCGGAGTGGTCAACAACAGTCACCGTCCATTGGGGATCGTAATTATCGACCACCGGTGCCAAGTAGACGTCCAAAATCAGGTGCGACTGGTGCCGGTACAATCAGTCCATTAGCTGGTTCAACACAAACAATATCGCGTAGTGGAATGCGACAATCTGTCACGTTTCATGGCCAATTGAATAATTTAAGTTTAGCCGATAGTGGAAACGATGCAATTGACCGTCCAAGAAAAACAGAACGTCCTGTTTCATATGCATATGGAACATTGCCAGATCAATCCTATATTGAAAATCAATTGAAAGTATATTCAGAACAATTAAGAAATATAACAGAGACAGTTAGAAAATATTCGGAACAAGCGAAATTATTGTCTGAATTGAAACGGAAACATCAGGTGAATGTTCCAATGCGTCCTGCTGGTGTCACACCAACTGGTACAATAAAACGAAATGAGCCAAAGACTAGTTTGAGTTGTGATTCATTATCAACGGCTGCCATCAAATTAGGAAATAAACAATTGAGTGGAAATGATTCAGCAACGGTTGCATCACAACAGTTACGATACTTTTTAGATGATATTCGTAGTTCAATGAAAGAGCTAACACAAGATACAAATGATCCGATCGGTCCAGTTCCTAATCCGTCGATAACAACACATCAATTGAAACAAAAACAGAAACTACAATTGAATGATGTGAGTCAGCCAGCGTATCGGAATGAATTGCAAACACCATCTGATCAATTGAGACACTTTTTGGATGCCATCCGAAAGGATAAAGTGATCGAAGATGATACATCAAATGAAAGATTTTATCGATCCAATGACAGTTTACCGAAAAGTAATTCCGCTATGACATCGTTAAATACAAAACCTTGTACCAGTAGTGATTTAAAGCAACCATTAAAACAGCCATCTGATGATTTAGATGGATTAACGAAAGCCATTAATAATCTATATAATTCAACAAATAACTTAAATAAACAGCAAACATATGATGAAGATCGTATGAACAATACAGAAATGTCGAATAAACATTTAAAAGCAAAATCAATATTAGATTTTAATCAAATCCTTGATAATTTTCATCAGCTAAAAGAGAATTCAAATTCAGTTGAGACGGTTGATTATTTAAAAAAGTGTTCAGAAGCATTACGTGAAAGTTCAGAACAATTAAAGGTGGCAATTAAAAATACCAATTATTATGATTCACCAGAAAATAACAGTTCATGTAGCACAACACCTGGTTCAATACGTGAGGCTGTACAAAATTTACTGATGCAACCACGGAATGGTTTTCAAATATTAGATGATCGGTTACGTTTATTCATCGACATATTGGATTCCCAGGAGAAATTTAGCCAGGTGAGCCATCCGAATACAGTGTTGTTTAATATTCCTCTGTTATTTTTTTCTTCATTTTTATTCTGTTGTTAAAAGAGTTGGTGTGTGGCGGTTGCCACATGTAGTTAAAATTTATGATTGTAAATTATTCATAAATGCTTTTTATGAAATGAAACGAATGTGGTACAAAAAGTAATTCACAAAGTTAGTAGTAGTCTAAAGTGATGATGAATATGCAGAAGGTGGAATACAAGAATACATGGCGTTTGAGGACAAAATAAACTATGGCTGGAATTGAAAGTTATGGTCCCCCAGAATCCTAAAATACACGGCACCCATTATAGTGTAGATGATTAAAAATGCCTATGCGCTATATAATTATTCACGGTGAAAATGAGATGATGAGAAGAGAAAAAATAGAAAGAAAATTAAAAAAGAAATAAGAAATCCTCTTGGCATACGATAATAATTTGCTGACGAGAAAGTTTCCACTTTTTTTTTTGTTGTATCCTCGTTCAATGATAAAGAATGTCTTTATTTCATCGGGAGACCTTGTATTCATTCATCTTCCTTGTAAATGATGATGAAATAACTCTTATGGAATTTGCACTTTATGAAACCGACAAAAAAATTGAATACAAAAGTGCAAAATAAAAAAAAAAAATCCACGAAGGAACATCGGATGGGTGAGCTTAAAAAGAAATAAGAATCAAGACGAATGAAATCAGTAGAGCACTTTTTTGCATTTACTTTCGAATTGATGTAATAAATTTTACCTTAAAAGTATTTTCAACAGGTAGAATATTACTTTACAACGAGATGGAATTTTATTCAGTTGTGTTCACCTGTTCCGCGAAAATTATAGAATGGTTGGTAAAATACCAATTCAATTTTAGTGAAATAATGATTTGCCCAACTGGGTTTAACGTGAGTGTTTCGTGGTCCAATGAAGAAAAATTGTATGAAAGATGTTAGAACAAGAAAGGTTTTTTATATCAAATGGTCGTTGAAATTGAAACTTTTTTTTGTATTCAACTGTGTATGCCACCAATTTTTATGTTCCTTTTGTTAAGATATTGTGGATGAGGGTGATTTTTTAAATGAAATTATTCACGATATTTTTTTATTCAACTGAAAATGGTTGAGATACTTTATAGTTGGAATGCTAGTTGAATTTCCTATTGCCTAATTAAGGACATGAGAAATTTAATTATACAAGGAAAAGTTTATTGAGTTGGGTATAGACGAAGTAAATCGGTAAAAATGATGTTAATTCTTCTATTGTCGAACAAAGAATCATTGATTTGTTGGGTTACAAAAGAAAATTATTCCGTTTCTATTGAATCAATTTTTATTTGCGTTGTTAATTGAAATGAAACGAGATGAATTTTTTCTTTTTTATTTTCATTGTTCATCTGGTAAAGTATGTCTAATTACAAATGATGTAATCAATCTGGAGTTGGCTGCAACTCTATTACTACGGATACTTGATCTCCGGCAAAACGGTTGTGAAATATAAATAGAGTTTATCACAGACCAATTATAAATTACATCCAATTATTCGATTTATATATTTCTATTTGGTTAAATGATTCAATAAGAGATTGGTTCTTCTGTTCTAATTCAGAATTCAACCTATAAATAAACGACGGAATGGAAAATTATATTGATTTCATTCATAAGTGCAGAAAAACAGATTCAATTTGGTTGTGATTCCACTTACCAGATGAATCCAACCGTACAAGATCTCGGGAAGAAAAAACAATCAAATGGGAATTGAGCACACTTATTTATGTTGGGATTCAATCCATTTTTATCCAAAAAACAATTTTTTATGGATATTATTGTATTCGGTTATAAATATTTAATTTGGCTGCATAATGATAAATAATAAGTGTTCTCTGGCTCATATTTATGTTAGTATGATGCACAGTATGTATTCAAATCACTTATGCACTTTTAAATCTTATCGTAACTAGTGGAAATATAAAAAAAGTAATAAAATTATGAAATCATCTTTGACTTTGTTACAAATCAACCCAATTAGAATTGTTAAAGTGCATACGATGGATAGGGAATCTTAAGAAATCCATTGTAGTTTCATTAAAAGTTATCTTGACTGTAACATAAACAAATATAATCCAAAATTCATTGATTGAGTCATAATAAAAAAAACTAAGAAATATTTTAACCAGATGTTTGGTAAAACATTATCTTTGGTATCCCAGTGAATAGTGAAGTAATATTTCTATGAAGAATTTAAAAAATGTTTGTTACAGAAATTATGTTATCCATAATGGATGATCTGTATAAAGGATTTACAAGAGACATGATAAACTTTTCTTGTTGTTCACTAAACACAAAAATACATAAAATATTTTACAATTCATATGTGGATTAGCATATTGTATTGTTAATACTATGCGGTATAGTAGCATCACGGTAAATTGGATCTAAAAAGGTGATATTAAGTTAACTGCTTAACGATACACTCCAGTTTTGTTACCATATAAAATGAATCCTTCGTTTTTTATTGCATATAAAAATAACTGTATCAGTAGGGATCATATACATAGATGCATTCAAGAGAGAGAAAAACTATTCAATGCGTGTTCAGATAATGGAAAGGAAACTTTCACCGAGTGCATTCTTTTCAATTGGTAGATGCTAGTTACATTGATAGTGAAGAAAAAAAATTGATGGTTTTTACCAAAGGAAAAGCCATACAAACAGTGTACAATTTAGTAAAATTCCCTTATTCATTTACCTGTAGTTATAACAAAGTTTAGGTTTCATCTATTTCTCGTTCTTTATTTCGTTTCTTTCATGTTACCATATCAAATCCCATTGGTAACACAGAGAATTTTTGTTAACAAATTCTGTATGAGGAAACCGTGTGCTTTTTTCCCTGGCGGGTGTAAATGGATCCCTATATCAGACTAAAGAAGAGAAATTATTTGTGTGTTCCATCCTGATAGATGTTTTCCTTTTTTTTTTTGGCTCTTTTATACTACCAAAATAATAATGTCTGATGAACGTAGGGGGATATCAAGTGATATAGAAATGTTGTCGAAACAGCAAACATTTTCTTTATCGAATACATCAAATCAATTGTTGTTGTTCTTTTTTATCGGTATGTACCATCAGGTGCATTAGCCATCACATAACATCATGCATTATGTTTCAATTCTCAATTTCTACCATCTACTCCGTTTACCATTTAATTTTGATTATTGCTATTTGCGTGTTCAAATAAAACAGAGAATTTTTTTTTTTTTTTCGTTTTTTATTTGGTTGATTCAAATTGAAAAATGTAAACATTAAGTGGAAACGATTTGTAACCATCAATTGTTAAATCGGAATGGTACAGAAGGTGGAGAGTGGTAAGGATTTTAAGGATTACAATTGATGATGAGTTTTATTCTCATACCATCATATCCAATTTTCTAATGTATTTAATACCGTTAAACTAATTGCCTCTTTTTTGTTACGTGATTGTATTAATTCAATGGTATTGAATTGCAACTGTATAACGATCAGTTTGCAAATAGAAAGGAAAAAAAAGTCACTAGACTTTCAATGAGTGTTCTACCATTTTCCCAGTGAAACAACAAAAAAAAAAGAAAAGTTTAATATTTGTATTCCATTTTTTTGTTTTGTTTTAAACAACCGAATGGATTTGGATTTCCTGTTAAAAGCGTATAATAAACATTTTCACTAATCTGTTGGTTTAATCTATTGATATGCTGTTTTACTGTTCTGGGATATAAAATTAAAGTGCAATCATTATGAAAAGCTTGTGAGCTTTACACATTTGTATCGTGTTATTTTAAAAACAGTTTTATAGAATACAATGGAATATTCAAATAAATTTTATTTGAAACAGAAAATGTAAATAAAATGGCGAGAAAAAAATGGAGGAAAAAACAATTGACTAAAAGTGTACATTATTGCTAATTGAAAGTGTGTGTTTATATACGATCAATTGTTAAAATGACACCGTCATTGTTGCATAACAATGATGAGAAAATTCTTTTGAAAGGAAATTAACACTCTTGTCGAGAAACACTATCGATCGTCCCTACTAAGAGACGACAGTTTTTGTCATCTGCTGTTAAAATTCCGGTTCAATTGAAACCGTCCATCTGACTTGAAATTGAATTATTGGCAAAAGATTAAAATAAAAATTCACTAGATGATAGACGATGAAATTGAAAACGATTTTGACTAACAGATCCAATTTACATTAGCCCTAAGTAATAAAAACAAAAAGTGATTTCATCTAAAGCATAATAAAGCACAGTCGTATATCTATTTCGTGATGGTGTTGGCATACAGAATAAATTGGTAGTGTAAAAGTAAAAGAACATCATCCTGTTAACTTTCAATTCCACTAAGAAGGTTTCTTCGCTTGATTCGTTACACAGACGATTTAGTGTTTTGGTTGTTCTTTTTCTCTTGTGGGTAAACTGAAAAGGGATCCCGTGTAATATTGCTAAACAACATTTGAATTGTGTACATAAATCATATAAATTCACATTATTAGTCCCCAAAAAAGAAAAAAAAAAAACTAAAATGGCTGAGAGAGAAAATTTGCAACCCAAGTTTCTTTTCTTTTCACCGGGTGGGAACAATCACACAGTGTCTTGAAGGCAATAATGTTTATTTACCGGAATAATGCCTTTCTCGCACATATCGATAATCCAATTTCCTTTGCGTCGCAAACAATGAATATACCAAAAATCATTGCAGAATATATTTTCGATTAGCACAAATGTGAATGGAATAACCGTCCCAGTCTTTTATGGCACATTAAATTTTCATGTTATTCGGAGGAAAACTATGTATTTTGATTTGATGTTTTACTCTAAATAAACATAAAATGATATAGAAAATGATGGGAAATTGAAAATAATTTCCTTGTTTAGTTATATTTCTCAGTTTCTAATTAAACTAAATACGAATTTAACAGCAGTAAATTCATTACGGATATTTTTAGAATCACATTCTAATTAAATTCGAAAACCCAACAATTAAAGAGATTTAATTAAAATTTTGTAAAATGTTGTGGCCACAAAATACACGATATGGAGTGTCGTTGATTGCCAAACAAGTACAAAATTAAAATAATTGGTTATATGTATTCTAGACAATCAGAAGTGGCTGTTGAATTAAAAATTTTCGTTAATAAAATAAAAACAGCAAGAACAGTTCGTGTACCTTCTGGTCTTAGTAAATATTAAGGATTTCATCGTAGTTTTTCATTCAAGTTCTTGGGCAACAGTATTGGCTGCACTGGCAAGGACAGAATCGACATCGAAACAAAAGTGGCAAAAGCAAGATCGGCGGTGAGTGCTCTGAACAGCTTATGGTGGAATCAAAATATAACACGAAACGTTAAAAGGAACATCTACAGAACAGTGGTGGAAAGTGTGCTAACGAGCGGCAGTGAGAACTGGACGATGAGCCAGGCCGACGAAAATAAACTACGCGCAGTTGAAATGGACGCGTATAGGAGATCATGCCGAATTAGCAGACTTGAACATATCCCGAACACGGAAATCAAGAGGAGAATGGGACTGCAAGATAGCGGAGACGTGGTCAGCAGAATCCAAAATAAGACCCTCAAATGGTTCGGCCACATCAAGCGGATGGATGAATCCAGACTCCCCAAGATTATTTCAACATGGGAACCAGGGGGACGAAGACGTCGGGGTCGACCCCAGGCAACTTGGAGGCAGTGCGTGAACCGCATGATGCAGGACAGGATGTTGGTGTCCTCAGATGCGATGCAACGCACCAGGTGGCGAACGGCAACAAGCAACCGCTAAGTAGTGGAAAAGCTTTCGAAAAAAAAATCGTAGTTTTTATTATTTTGATTTTATACTGATTGAAGTAGAAGGAAAGAGTCTGCAGTGTATCAAAAAGTTGTCAAGAGGAATTTTAATAACCGTCTTCTACAATATTCGGGTTTTCCTTCTCGTTTGTCTGGTATCGTTTCTTGAACCGATGGATTTTCCTTTTTACCGGCATTTGTGTCGATTTCAAGGAAATAGAAAACCTAAAATTTCCACCCACGATTGAAACGCCGACCAAAGAAATAAGAAATTTTTAAGCAAAACAGAGCGAAGAACTTTTAAGCCTTTATCATCATTTGATAAGAATACATTATTGTATTACTTTTAGCCTTACCGCATTGTTCCCTTTGTAGACAACAATCGTTTGCTCTACTTGAGATCTTTCTATTTTCTTGTACGTTATTACATGAAATTATATTTTGATCCAGAAGAATTTTTTAATATTTGCATGTAAGAAAAGTTATCTATCGTTCGTTTATCACATATAACAGCCACACTCCTTAAGATCTTTTATTGTTACCGTCTTGGATGGAAAAAAAGTCATAGAAAGAACGGAATTTCTTTTTTATTTTTGCAAATTTAACAGTAAATAAAGTTTGCCATGCAAATAATTTGATGTTAAATTTTCGGCTAAATGAATGAAATGCAAAAGAACAGAGAGGAAGGAATAAAAAGTTTAGTCGCTTTCATTTCTCTCATTTCAACAGTCAAAGAGAAACAGAAATGAGGAATAAGGTGGGAACCAAATATTCGGTAGCTTTTTTTGGGTACAAAATTTCACCCACACGAGAGAGAAAGAGAATAGTTTCGAAAGTTAAAAATTCTATTTTGTGAGAGTTTTTGATGCCAAAGTTCTTCAATATGGATAAAAGAATTTTTTCATTAACATTATAATCTTCTTGCAAATTATCTTAACCAAAAAACCATTATAAGGTAGATGAGTTAACCCATGAATACACTTGTGGTTCAGTGTGAATTAACCAGAGTTTTACATTTGTGTTATCATATTTGGTTATGATAATTATCATTTATGCTGATGCACGTAATGAACATCATTCAGATGATATATCATTATATTAATAATTATTTGTACAAGAAAAGTTAAAATATTTTTGGCATCATTCGAATGGTTTTTTTATTTCGAGGTTCAGTGTACACTATCACTATGTAATTTGTTA
The DNA here is from genome assembly GCA_001014335.1 of Coboldia fuscipes. Lineage (NCBI taxonomy): Eukaryota > Metazoa > Arthropoda > Insecta > Diptera > Scatopsidae > Coboldia > Coboldia fuscipes. The sequence continues at coordinate 49,928 of JXOR01001304.1, forward strand.
TTTTTATTTAACTCTCTGACTCGAGTACGAACAAAACAAAAAATGGCATTAAGTAAATGAATGTTTGTTATCTTTGAATGTTGGCACATGTTCTACATGAAATGTTTGGGAATGTAATTAAATACAATTTTACCTTTTTATATAATTAATCTGGAATCATTTAGGAAATGCATTTCAATGTAAATTGTAGTTGTTGCTCATATAAAAAGAGTCCATAGACCTTCTCCGTGAACGATCTACAGGGCGCGTTGAAGCATAGAATATTGAGAATGGGGAACGTAGAATGAAAGTACACTACCACACATGGAGTAATAAAATTTAATCTAAATATAGTTTATGCTAAGAGACAGGTGAAAAGCTTGTTAAACATACTTGAAAATGGATTATTTAAATTTATGTAACCATCGTCCGTTTTGATATGGGCCTATATGGTAGTTTATATATGAATCTTCGTTACAAGGCAATGGTAAAAACAATTAATATTACATTCTTATGTTTTATTAGAGTATTACACAATTCACTAACACAAAAAAACATAATAATAAAATGTTAAAACTGAAAAAGGTAGAAAAGAGTAAGAATGAAATGATATTCAAAAAAGAGAGTGAATAAATTAAAAAGTAAATAGGTGGATGTTGGTGTTGCAATTTAATTTATATGGACCAACAATAAATTGGAATGATTTGTTATAATCTACTACCTGTATATGAATGTGTTACGGTATTTAAAACGGATATGCCACCAAATGGGGGAGGGTGGGTGGTTCAGTCTACCGTTGTCGATAGAGTAGGCAGCAATTTAAAGGGAAATTTACTATAATTTTCAAACAGACACACGGAGAATAAACCGACAACATCACCCAGAACGAACATTACACAATAATAAAATTTCCGTTTCATATAATAAAATTTTTGGTTGGACACGCGTTTTACATTAATTTATATGTAAATATTTTCAAGATTATGAACCCAGAGATATGGAAATTTTAAACTATAGAGATATGGTATTGTGGAAGAGTGAAATGAGGAAAATGTTGTATGTGTACAAGAGTTGTGATAGACTGAGACAACATTGGATTTTGTTGTTGTTGTTGTAGTTTAAATGCCAATATGGTGGAGACAGGCAGTCTCCTCTTTCTCTGTTTTACTCAATGGTGATACACGTGAAGAGTTTTCAATAGGAAAAATATGCAAAGGCTCAATTGTATACGGTTATCAGTTTTATGTGCTTTAGAGTGTTTTTTGTATATAAAAAACGGATGTGACAGCATACCAACGTTGTGGATATTCACATTTTATAATACTCCTCTATCCAGCTGACTGCATAATTACAATATTTTCCCTATTGAAAATGTAGGAAAAATTAATAATTTTTTGTTGTAGTTGTTCTCTTTCGTGTTCATCATATCCATCGTTAAATGGGAAAATTTCTATTCAAATAATTGGCCTTCTAATACTGTGTGAATATGGAATGTAATTTGACAACGAATTGCTTTAATTATCATGATTTGTATGATTTCCATTATAAAATACATTGTAACGTGTTATACGTTGTACATATGTGAAAGATTATTAGTAATGGAATTGGTTTATAAATAGCTCTAAGATGATTTTGATCAAGTAACTACGTCTTAAATTACATGAATGTTACAAAAACCTCCGTTATATTATCAGACAGTTTGAATAGAAAATGTAATTCCATTCGTTGTCAATTTAATAAAAATGATGAATGGAAAATACACATCAATTGATTGCAATGTGCTAAAGTATTTCAATAATGCCAAGAACAGAATTGCATGTCAAGGTCCTGGTGGGTTGTAACTGCTACTATACGAAAATCCTTTTCAACTGTAGGATTCACAATTTATATATTGAATCAATTTTATTTTATACAGTTTCAATATACTCCCACGATCGTTTTATATTTTATTCGTGATATAAATTTTCTTATTTTAATCAAAAATGTGTTCTCTCCCAAACAAACAACTACAAAATAATAAGATTGTCATTTTTATGGAGTAAGAAATATTCTTATAAATGAAAATATCTTTTATGTTATACTTTAAATCAACCAAGATGTAATAATTCGTAATCATTTTTTGGAATATAACAAATTTATTTCAATGGTTTTTCACGTTTTTCCGTTTTTAACGAAAATCAGTTCAAATACATTCCGTTAATATAAATGATCGAAACGTGATAAACGAAATAATATTCGTAGTGTTATCAACAAAACCAAATTGCGTGTAACACATTTAATTTCCATATTACCAAATTGTGTACTTGTTCCGTTTATTTGATATGGTAGCACAGTAATAATTCATAAATCATCAAAGGTAATATACGAAACTCATTTATTTGAATCATTTAATTGGGAATTGTTAAAAAAGAAATGAATTGAAAAACCAGAAAAGAGACATGTTTAGAAGGATTTTCCAGTTTTTTATTTATTATTTTCTATTGTATCCATTGAATTGAAATTTATGTTGATTCATAATGGTAAAAAATGGTAAAAGATAATAAATATGTATATAGAGAACTCCATGTGAATTTAAAAGCATATTTTTTTGAAAGATTGTCATACTCGACTACACTCGATGTCTATTTAGAATTTAAATTTACGATCGGTACCTGTTCTCTTTTATTTTTCTATAAAATATCAATGTACCAAACGGTCGGATGGGAACAATGTAGAAATGAATGGGAATCGTGTGTGTAGAAGAATTTTCTTTTTCTTTTTTCGTTTGGACAAAAATTAAAGTGATACACTAGTCATCAAGTGATAAGTGAATACGGTTACCCTCTGGTACTGAATGGTATAGTATAAGAAGGATGAACTGTTACCAGCAGACATACGGTGAAAGATATGAACTCTGAATAGAGAAAATTTATTTCAATTTTTCTCTATTTTATTGTCATTGTTGTGTGGATCATGACCCACCATTCCATCTTGATATGTAAATGAATAGTGGTTTCATATAGTTTGGGGATTTTATTTTATACCACCGATGATGCTGGGAAAAATACAAAAATTTTTATTCATTTTTATTATCTATAAATTCAATGCACTTCCCAGATGCTATAGCACAGAGAATCAGACGTATTCAAAAGGGACAAAGTGATGGGGAAAAACATTTTTTAATATTCTATTCTTGATTGTGTTGTGTTATCCGCACTGTTTAGATATCATTGCATCATCATTCAGTAGAATCATATTTATCCTTTACCATCATTGTTCTCTATTCGGTTATATGACAATGGTGAATTATATTTTGTTTTGTATGTTGGCGGTATAATGCAACTCCCTCTGGTTGAATCACCCGCCTGAAGGGGTCACACAAAATCATAACGGCCAGGAGTGTTAGTTTCAAATTCAGTAAAACGAATGGATAAAAACAATTCGTTTGGAATAAAAAGAGAGCAATCCAACCACACGGTTTGACATTATAGTAATGTTGATTCTAAATGTGTAATGATAAATATTCACCGCACTGTAAAATTATAATGTTATGTTGCCACTGTATACCCATTCAGACTCATAAATAATTTTGTGTGTATGTAAACAGTAAAACATTATGCGCTTTGTTCTTATTTTTATTTTAATTCTGATGGTCCATTTGTGTGTATACACGAAAGAAACATTAAGTTTATATTCGGAATAATTTTTTAACGAAGAAAATCTAACAAGATGGTATGAAATAAAAAAGAAATAGAGGAAATTGAAGATAAACCATCAGATGAGAATATGTTACAAAATAAACTGGGAAATGCAATGTACATTGATCTTTTAAAAATGCCGGTAAAACAACAGGCGAAAATGAGATTATGGTACAATGTAATCTCCATAATCAGTAAAACATGATGAAATGGACACGCGAATACGAAATTTAATCCCCCGAAAAAAAACTGAAGGGAAAAGCAACCAAATTATATTGAGTAAAACATTTTGAACGGTTACAACAGTCCCTTTAGTGGGAATTTTGTTAAAAATTGCAACCTCACATTAATCATTACAATGTTCTATAATTTTTCACAGTTGAATGGACTGCAATATTGTTTCAATTTTAAAACCATTTAGAGAATTCATTTCATCTTTTATTTACAACAAATTAGATGAAAATTAATCATGGCAATATGAAAATTATGATTCACAGATTCATGATACACTTGTTGTGTTCAATATTCGTAACAGAGTGAATGGAATATGACGGAAAATTATTCGAGTGTATAGAGATTCATTCATTGGTCTGCTCTGATTCTATGAAACTAGGACACTTGAATTTTATTCCAACATTTTGAGGTGTAACCTGATGAAATCTGTTAAATCACGATGGATGGTAAAATCCCGGAAGTTTAATGTTTTATTTGACTGAAGCTTTCAGTGTTAAAACGCCGTTGGTTATGCAACAGCATAACATTCGTTTTATTTTTTTATTTTTCGCCGGTTCCAAATGGTTCAGCCCCAACATTAAATTTTCCGCGTCAGCTCATTCGTGTTTTTCATAAAGAGAATAAAAATAAAAAATAATTTTATTTTCTGTAGCTCATTCGTTAGTGTATCCAAAAGCAGCAGCAGCAGCAGTCTCTCTAAGAGTTTGATACGATGGAAAAATTGGAATAAAAATTTTTGTTTGTTATCCTAAAGGCGTTGAAAAGACATCACCAACTGGTGAAATAAATGTGACTACAGAGGAAACATAAACAGTACCAGTGATGGGGTTAAAATAATAACATTTGAGGGTATATGGTTGATGGAACCAAATTGGATCAGATAAAAGAAAACTTTTCTCTTCGGCATTTGACAATATCAAAATCAATGAAATTATGTTTTCTGCCTACCTTATATTGCATACCTTATATTGTTCAAAGTACACAACATTATGTTGGTTTATTGTTCATCATATTTTATTTTTGGTAACTAAAAATTGTTATAGTCTCTTCTTTTTTATTGGATTCCAGATCATAAATAACGGAAAATTTTATACGGAAAAGAATTGAGTTATGAATTTTACTTAACTTTTATGGATGGAAATTCACAAAAAAATTCGTTATAATAGAATGAGCTTTTCTTCGTCTGAATTGAGTTTGTGTTTTCTTTGTGATATAATCAGTTTAAAGGAATACCAATAAATATCATGATAGTTAATATTTTTTCCAATGAAATATCATAATTGAATCAATGATTTAATAGATGAACTTTGTTAACTATGAAATTGGTACTAGTTAATTTGAAAGAGACCTTCTCGTCCATTACATTAAATTGCATAGATGATTACGATAAAAGTGGCAGTTATTTGATAAATCAATCTCAATGCAGCCAGAGTTTAATAAAAAAAAAACAAACTTGAATCACAACATGATCACATTTTTCGGGGGTACATGAATGTGGAAAACTGATGGAAAAGTTTTACACTATTAGCTGGAATATTTGATGCAATTGATAAAGTTTTCCTAAACTGACGATAGTAGAAGAATGCGTCTGTTACCCAAACAGAGAGAGAGAGAGAGACATTCCTTTCAACCAGAACCCAATCGAATTAAATCGAGAAAAGTTTTTGTTTTTTCTGTTCAAATGGTAAAACACGAAATTTGTAACTGACCTTTTGGCAATTGATATGGCGAATATAAAAAAGTGAATTCCTGAAAATTGCACCGAATCGTTTGCTAACAATAATATTCTTCAATATGCAAAATTGAAAATACCATTATTCATATAAAACTGATTGGATTTGAACTGTCTGATATAAGGCAATATTTTTCAACTCAATCTATTTCGATTGTTACGAAAATAATAAAATACTAGGGAAAACTGTATTATTTCGTTTGTCGAATATGAAAATTCTGTGGATGAGATTCCTTCATCCTTACATGGATGTTGTTTTTTTTGGTTCTGACGACTCTAATCCAGAGAAACGTATTTGGATTGAATTCATTTAAGAAAGGGAAAAAAAGAAGAAACAGAATAATATTGTATGCATTCCATAACTGAATTGGATTGAAAAGTTACATAATTTTTACATATTGGAAAATATGGTATTTGATATAATTTACAATAGTTTTTCCATAGTAATAGAGATGGTAAGAGAGAATAAACGTTTATTCAAGCGAATAAAATTCATACATTATTTCGTATGATGCCGAAATGTTATTTTTTCCATGAAATAAATGAAATGATATTGAATCACGAATCATATGCAGAATTCATGTTAATGTTGTATGCTGAATTTACTAAAAAAGGAGAACCGAATCTCTTTCTGACTTTCAGTATCCTTTCGTTATCATTTGATATTTCACATTTATCGTCACATAAAATGTTTGAATGTTCCTTGAATGTTGTTGTATGTGGGTTACTTTTCGGTTTTTTTTTTTCTTCGTTTAATATCACTAATGTTGAATTGATTCAAATGCATTTGTTAGACAACGGATATTGGAAAAAGAAATTGATAAGAAATATATTTCGTTTAGCATTTGTGTTATCTGTTATACAGCTAAAGGATTGATTGGCTTCCTCGTTTATTTGATTTTCATTCAAACCGGGATGTGTGTCATGTCCTTAACTTCATACCAAAATGGTTCTGGGTTTTCATTCATTTTTTTTCTCTTTTCGTTATTGGAAACAGTAGAAATCACTTGAATGGTATTGTATGTTTGTCTTTCATACGAACTCTATTGATTTTCAAAGTAAACCAGTATTTCAATAGTGGAATGAATTCATTCCTTACAGCACTGGTCTCAGCATAAATAAATCACTCTTCTAGTCCAATTGAATAGACATAAGAACTGCTTTAATCGACATTATAAATTATTTTGCCAATTAGTTTGTTGGCCATCATCTGAACGGTTCGATTGTAATTAGTTTAATTAATTTGCTTCTACTCTGTGTCTATTACAACACTCTGATGAGAACCAAAATTATTAACAGCGTGGCTAGTAGAGGTATGGTGTGTTATCGTAAACACTGACCTATGACCAATCGATTCTATCAATCAAATCGTTCACTGATCTGAACACAAAACACAATTCGTTGCTATGGCAAATATGTCTACTGCGATATTTTCAAAAGCCAAAAAGCTTTCGATGTTTTATAGTGGAACTTATTAAATTGTTCACTCATACACTATTTTCATAATTAATGTTGCATATTTTATTGTGATTACTGTGTTCTACCGTCATAATATTAATGACTTTTCAAAATAAGAACACCACCAAATTATAATTATATCAAAGGCAACATGTGTGTTAGAATTTAAAAAAAAAAATGAAAAAATGAATGTTCATTCAGTTAATTTTCCTTTTTAAATAAAATGCATCATTAACATAAAAATGAATGAGAGAGTGAGAAACCAGTGTAGCGATACCTTTAAAAAATTCTTTATTGCAATTGAGTTGAAAGTCCTAGTACATTCACTTTAACGCCTTTCATTAAATGCTTCGCTGTAATGCCTCATGAATTCTTATAGTAATTACTGTGCAATTAAATTCCCAACAAAATTCCATTACACCGTCAAACAATTATAAGAAGGAATTGGTAAGGAAACATTTAAAATTACGCGTTTTAAAAAACGTATAAGAATTTTCACTTACAACAAAAACAAAACTGAATTGAGTAATAAAAATACAATAGCAAAACAGTAAAGAAAATAAAGTGAACACTGAATGAAAAAAAAAATTCAAACGAACCACTTGTTCATTTAGGTATGCCTTTGTACTTTAATTTAGCGTTTTTCTCATACCAATCGACATACGATAGGGGGTATCGCCATTTTGACCCTTTAACCGACAATACAATTGAATGCGTTTGAAGGTTTTCAACCCCATTGACTTCATAACATGACAACCCTGACATATAAAAAAAAGAAATTTTATTCCATAATGAAAACCAAAACAGAATTCTTCTTTAGTTCTTGGCGTTCGTTTTTTTTTTTTTAATTTTTTTCGCAACATAATGTTTTATAAATAGACCATTCCATTGATGGGGGTTTTACGTAATCCAACAAATAACCAGTGTAAACTATAAACCCATTTAATAAAATGTCGTATGTTATGTGCATACAAAGCATATTTTTCTAGTCATAAATGGGAGTACATGTTTTTTAAAGTGGCTCTATAAAGGAGAGTGAAAATGCATATGATAAAACAAAGGCAAACACTTTAAACGTAAAACAGAGAGAAAGAGAGTTTATGTCCTTTTACTACTCTGTGCCATTTAAAAGAAACGACATTTAGTGAAGAATTAAAAAAAAATCTCAGGTTGGTTTACCACTCGCCAAATCAAAGGGGATGTCTTCTACCCCATGGCAAACACTAGATAAAGTCAAGTGTATTTGCATCGGAATCTTTCCAGTTGGTTAATATGTTCGATCATATTCATCGGGTATTACATGGACATGCAACCAGATGATGCTTTAAGTAAAGGTTAAACGATTTTCAGCTTTTACTATATCCATCATTTGGCATTGCAAAACATATGCGAGTAATAGAGAATACGATAAAAACTAAGCAATTGATAGAGCCCATATGTATACAACATAGAACACCATCAAGTATTTATGCATTTAAGTTTCAATGCATTTGGTTTGTTTATCATGTTTCTTTGCATTGGTATCGTGTCACTGTTTTATTTTTCTGTTGCTGCTTCAAATTCATTGGAATCGTTTAAGCAATTCAATATACAGAATACCAAGCCCAATAGATCATCGCAATTGATGCAGATTTGATTGTGTACAAACGTTTTCTTTCTATACAACTCCGTGTAGCCATAAGGCTTTTGATGATGGTACATTCAATCATTTCTATCTCTTTCTGGTTTCACCTTGCACTTTTAACCACTTTAACGTTCAGCTGTAGTACACCAACAGCTATGCAACTATTCATGTTGAATGACTAAATGAAAAAAAAGAAATCCTTTTTTATTCTTGTTCAAGTAAACATACCTTTGGGTCATATGATTATCATTATGCATTTCTTTGCACACCTTTTCAGTGTGATAATGTTATGAATATTTTATTTTTTTATTTCTTTACTTCTGGGTTTTTGTGTCTAGTTTATGATCCTTTAACATTTTGAACAAAAAAATGGTAATTTAAAATTGTACTTTTATTAATAAAAATAAAGGAATTGTTTCAACACTCAGCACATCACCACTGGTCTGAAAAGGAATTATTAATGAAATATAAAAAAAAAAAACGCGAATTATACAATTCTATTTGGAATTTCTGAGTAAAAAAGTTTAAAATTTTATCCAAACCATTTGGATTGTAGTTTTCCTTTCCACCGTTAATTCTTTTTATTGTTTGTTTTGGGTACGTAAACTTAAAGGGTGATGGTCCATATATCCACTGAGACCAGAAGAGATTTAACTGTTCCTTAATAAATGAACTGGCTTTTGTTGCAAAAGGAATTTATTTTAAAAAAAATGAAACATAAAATATATTTTCTTTTCCTTTTGGTTTTATTAACTGCTGCATAATAAGGAGTTTTGCTTTTTTTTCATCTCAGTTTACTTTGTTATCTTTCTGGTTCATATTGGCCAGTTGTGTATGCTGAGGTTTATTTTGTTTTTTTTTTTTTTGTTATGAAATTATAAAGGAGAGACCAGTTCTAATGACATAGTGGTTTCCTTTTTGGATACCACTCTCTTTAACTATCTCTGCATTAGACGGGAAATGCCTAAAGCTTTTCATCCCATTTAATTGCATTTAGGTCTCGTACTGCAGTGACAAAAATAAAATGAAACTGAAAGAATTGGAAGAAAATCAACAACACACTCACACAGTGAATTTTGAGAAAAATTCAATGGTGGTACCAAACTGGCAGAAAAGTTCATACTTGGAATTTTAAAACAAGAAGTTATGCTTTATATATTTGTAGTGAATTAATTATATTTTATGAGGACAATTAAAATACGGTTTTCTTTGTCAGATTCTTTTTTTTTTCGTTTGCACAAACTATGTTGAGTTTATCTTCAATGCAATGCATTCGATATGTACGACCAGTTACGATAGGGATTATCAAACAATCTCTCTCTCTCTGTGGGTGGTGTTGGGATTTTACAAGGTTTTTTATTTCATTTTCCTTTGAGTTTAATTTGGATGGGATTTGAAACGGTTTTACCATTGCAGCACGTCTTTTGGCTAATTAGATAGAATAAGTGCCAGTGTAAAGTATTAGTTATACAGTGGGAATAGAGATATACTGAGTGTGTACTAACAATTTTCGTTTTTTTTTTTCTTTATTTTCATCTATTTGGATTTGAGAATATTTCACCATTTAGCAAGTGCATCGGTTTAATTGAACGTATAAAGGAAAATCTAAATGGTTGGATCTCCACTTAATAGTTTATTTCCATCTTTTTGATGTCTATTTAATTTAAAAGTTATCCAAACTGAGAAATTTTTCTGAATTACCGCCAAATATGTTTTATGTTTATACGAAANTTCACCATTTAGCAAGTGCATCGGTTTAATTGAACGTATAAAGGAAAATCTAAATGGTTGGATCTCCACTTAATAGTTTATTTCCATCTTTTTGATGTCTATTTAATTTAAAAGTTATCCAAACTGAGAAATTTTTCTGAATTACCGCCAAATATGTTTTATGTTTATACGAAAATAAACGCAATTTTAAAGTTTCTGTATGGCAAAACGAAATTTTAATGTTAAACATAACGAAGTGAAGAAAATTCTTGTTTCCTTTCAATTTAAATGTTAAGGAGGGGGTGTACATCAATTTGTAGTTACCATTAATTAATTGTGGAAAATCGTCAGGTGTATAAAGGAGATGAAATTTTACGATTGACAATGCATAACCAATTAAGTTTACTTGTGTACTCTCTGTGTGTATTTCTGTGGTAACTTGCGTCAATAATTGATTAATTTCATTATAAATAAGCTTCTTCTGTGTCGAATTATTTGAAGATAGTTTGACCGATTCCAATTGTTTATAATTAGATAATAGAGAAGTTTTATTGTTTATTAATTTACGGTTATATGCGCATCATACAATAAATTTAACGTTGTAGTTAATAGCAGTACATTTGTCTAAAATGGGGAATGAACATTTTTCACGGTTGACTAAAAGTTTGTCCAAATTGAATTTTCATTTATTTATTGGGAAAGAGACATTAAGCTTGGGCGGAAAATGGAACGTTATAGTTTCCATTTGAATGATAATTCCGTTTTATTGTTCCATCGAAATGGGATTTTCGAATAGAAAAACCAGAAAAAGATAAATGTTGCACATTTATGTAATGATTATAAACTTTTCCTTTCGGG
>JXOR01001305.1:0-43620 GCA_001014335.1 Coboldia fuscipes
ATTTTGAAACTTTTGGATTTTCAGTAAATTTTTGTCTCCCCTTTAGTAATAGTGTTCGCGCACCAATACTAATGCAAATTGGTACACCTACACGAAGTATGGATTACAACAACAATTTTGAAACTTATGGATTTTCAGTGTTTTTCTTGTAGTTTCCTTTATCTTAATTCAAGGATGATAATTCATCCTCGAGGTTTCTTTCCTCCTTCTGTTATGTTCCCCTGTTCCAAATTTTTCAATTCGGTCGAATTTTTCCTGGAAAACTGAAAATTTCTTGAATTTTCCTCCACAATTGGAACAGGCGAACATAAAAGTAGCAAGTAAATTTACCGTCCAGGTTTTCCATGTTAAAAAAAAATTTTCAAACTTTGAAATTTTCAAAAGTTCATTTTTTTAGTTGGTTAAAATTTTCTTGAAAACTGTAAATTTCTTTAGTTTTTCATTGAAATTGGAACAGGCGAACATAAAAGTAGCAGGCAAATTTTTCCAAATCCAGCAAGTAAATTTTCCCTTGAATTTTCAAATTGATTTTTTAAAAACGAAAACTTTCAATTCGGTTTTCTTTCATATTTTTCATTCCCATCAAAAGAAAGAAAAAGTTTGCTATTTAAATGAAACACTTTATGTTAATTTACATTATGTCTCAATTTCTTTATTATTACTTAATTAGTACAACAGACATATTAATTCTTAATTAAATCTAATTGATATTGCTGCTTAATTGATTATCTAATTATAATAATCGTTGCTTGAACTTCATTTAGTTAATACCAGTCATATATAATTTAACAATTCATACTAATATAACTGTTGAAGAATTATACTAATTTCAAAGTGTGATTATGTGAAACAAAAATTACATTCTAATAAAGAAAAACATTTTGGTAATATTTATCATTGGATCATAACTTAACTAAATCATTTAATTATTTTAACTATTTATGGATTAGCAGTAGTACGTCCACATGATGCTTTTATATGTGTCATCAAATCATTTTGTAATTTAAATCTCAGTTCACGTTCTTCACTAATTTGGGTTTTCAGCTGTTTCATTTCCTTTTGTAGCTGGCACACCTGTTGCCATATTTGTTTCAATGTCGGTGTCATATCCTCATTTTCCAGTCCTACAAAAACAAATAACAGATACGATTAATATTATCAATAACATAAACACTGTCACCAAATGAAGCTGAAGTTGACAAAGCTTTTAAAATCCAAAATAATTTTTCTTTCATTTGTTAAAATGTATGAATTTTATTTTCAAAAATGAATTCTTTTTTTTTTTATTTTTCTTACTGTCTCATTCTAAATACCAAGACATATGATTGACACATAAAATACAAATTTAATATCCAATTAATAAACAAGTAAATCGTTGGCTCGGATGCATATGGGTCTAAGTTTCACATTTACCCTATTGGAGATATTGAAGCAGTCGATTCTATGTAAATGAATCTCTGTTGTGTTAAAAAATGATACCGATCCGTGTGTACCAAAGAAAGTTATCACCAAATGTCATAATGGCATATAAGAAATTTATAAGGAGATATGTCACGTTAAAATCTTAAAATTACCAAAAGTCAATTGTTCCCATATGCATCCGATTCAGCGAAATGATTTAAATTTTGCTCATTAAAATCCTTTCCAATGATTCCAAAGTGATGAAAATTATTCATATCTAATTGATGAATTTTTTAATTAATAAACAAACTCTATGACGAATAAATTTAACTGATTACTCTCTTCTAATATGAGTACTTTTGAAAATGTTTAAAATAAATTCATTTTGAATCCAATGAATTAACGAATAATATCTAGATTACATTCTAATCTCACTATATCATCAATGATTCAATTTCATATCTAGTGTACGTAATAAAAATATAAAATCATTCATAGCACCACCCAATCTAATCATTTACATGACTAATTATCAATTTTACCTTAATTCACTTTAACTGTTCTATATCATTAGATTCTTTTCTAGTTTTCTTTTAAAATTATTTTATGAATAGACAAAAGGAACACATTTATGTAGAAACATTTAAAATCCTATTCGCATACAATTAAAGAAGCTCTCTTAATAGTTAAACACAGTTAACATTATGTAATGTGAAATTACAGAAAGAACAGAAACAATTTAACTAAAATTGTTTATAAGCAATGAATCTCTATCGTAAATAAATTCAAAACACTTTGGCCTTTTGGAAAATTCGAATTAAATAAAAAAACTATTTCCAATTCAGGCAACTATTAATCACAGGATTTTACTATTCAATTTCATATAAATAACTTCACTGGATCTTCTTCATTTCCGTCGTTTGAATTCTGTATGTGTTACAACTTGGGATTAAATTAAATAAAATGTTATTCTCTACATTTCGTTCTTTGAACAAAATTCTCTAAGACGCACCAATCCTAAGATATGGACATCTGATAACTGTTACATCATGAATTTCCGTCAACAAATATGTTGTTTTTAAAACTTTAAACGCGATTATCTTGAAACTATACTCTCAACGATGTAACACATCCAAAAACAACGACAGACTTAATTAAATCCAAACAATTTCAATTTAAATTAAATGTAAATATTCATTCAATACAAAATGAGGTCAATATTATCTGTTTTACTTGTGTGGCACTTAATCCATATTAAAAGTTTCATGGTTTTAAAACAAAAAATTCTTTAACAATAATCAATGACAAAAAAAAAAACAAGTACAAGATAACAAAAAGAATTAAAATCATTATTTTCACTTAAATTAGTCTGTTTCCCCATTAGCAGAAAAACAATATTTCATTGTTCCGTTGGTTTTGCATTAGAGTTAAAACTCATCAAAATGTGACAAATGGATTCATTTCTTTTCAAAAAAAAAAAAAAAGTTTAAAGAACTTTCGCTAATCACAACTATTCATTTAGGCATTCCTAATTGACTAACAAGTTGAATTATTCTTTTGCTATGCTTATAATTCATTCAACTGTTGTTCTTGCTTGATAAATAATCATTTCACTTAAATACGTACACAATTTACAAAAGAATCATTTAAATAAAGAAATTTACTATTCTGATTTCCATTCTATTTTCTTTTTGCTTTAACTAAATGACAAGCAAAAAAAACACTTTTAAATTAATTTCTTTCTAGGCAAATTCTCCATCTTAAATTCAATGCCATGAATTTGAATCTCACAACACTTTTTCTTTCTACATTGAAAACAATAATTTATCATTAGTTCAATTCATTGACACATTTTGTTTTGCGTACTCTTCATACAATTTGAATACATAAATGAAACAAGAAAAAAATAAAAACAAAAATTTAGATCGTTGCATGTACTACACTAAAAAAAACGTTTATGTTTTACATGTTTACAAAATGTAACTTTCATTTAAAACAGAACAAAAACAAAAACATTTATGCTTTTTATGTATTAAAATTATTCATTTTCTTTAATTGTTTTAAAACAAAATTACCACAACACCAAGTGGCTGAATGACGTGATGATGCTCCACCATCGTTACCATAGAGCTCATCGCCAGCCAAATGTGGTGTTGACCGACGTAACGGTAATAATTTCTCATCACAATTTTGTGGTGTTTCAAATGAACGATTTAATCGTCGATCGTATAAAATTTGTTGCGGTGACGGTGACACCTGACAATTTCGTTGTCCTTGAATTAAAGAATATTGATGGCAACTACCACCTCCACCACTGGTATTACCGCTATTACTCAACTGTTGATATGCTGATGAATTTTTCCATATACGTGATCCTGATTGTGGATTCATATGTTTCATTTTCCTTGGTAGCAATGGTGATAAGAATACATTTTCATAATGTGGATTCGTTGTACGATTCATTCGTATACCTGATATTGGTTTAACCGGTGGCTTTTCTTCTGAAACAGATCGCCATACAGGTGAACCGGTCAATTGTCGGCCATTTAAATTTAATTGATTTGTTGTTATAATATTATTACCAGCACCTGGACTACTACCATTACCACTTAATGATGTACAACGATAATTAGTGCTGAGTGATGATATTGATGTTGAATATAAATTAAAATTATTTGGACTCGCTTCACGCCATATAAATGATGAATTTAAACTATTCGATGATGAATTATTTTTATTTGAATTATTTACAAATGAATTTGCTGTTGAACATAAAAACGGTAATTGTGGATTGGACGTTGATATTGGTTTACTCGTTTTCAATTTACCACCACGTATTGGAAGGCACGGTGTCCATGGTTGAAGCACTTTATTCATTTATATTCAATTACCATTAATTATTTATGGTTTTTTTTTTTTGGTATTTAATTTCATTAAATTTTTAATTTGTTATCAATTAGTCGACGATGTGTGTTTTTAACATCCATTTGGTCGTTAGTTTGATGATTCAATTTACATTATTCCATGTTATCATTGTTTTATAGTTTATTGTATTGCATTATCAGGTTTTATATATCGTTATTGTATGCATTTAGTTTGATATATAATCAAAAGAAAAATGATGAAAAAAAAAAAAAACAAAGAAGAATATTTTAGAAATTCATAATATTTCATTAAAATTGATTTCATTTGTGATTCTCATTTTTTTCTATTTGTATTGGAATTATATGGAACATTTATTTTAATTATAATAATTACTAGCGTATATTAAGCGCACGTAAAACAACGATATTAGCAAATTAAAATACAAAAACAATAAAAATTGATAGCTTCACTTAAATGAATTTCAGAAGGAATTTCATTCAACCATTTTATCATAAAAAAAAAAACATTTAAAATGAAAAACAATTAAAAATTCAACAGAAATCAATAATAATAAAACACTGGAATTAAATAATTAACAATTAATGGCAAAATAAGGAGATGATGCGAACACATTTAACATTTCTTTTGATAACATCATATCCTGATTGATAATTTTCTTTATTAAATTACACTACGCGAGAATTCAAATGTCGTAAGATCACCTTTGTTTCGTTATAATCGCGAATAAATTTTTTGTTAAGGTGAATAGAGTCGTAGTTTGGAATCAAGATATTCAAATACAAGAATCACACTTCCAGTTTATCCGTGCAATTTGTCATATCTAAAGGATAAATTGTCTGATTTGTGACTTTGAACAATTTTTAATCAGTTCTCCGGCTTGACCAAATGAACCCTCTTTTGGTCAGTTTTTCAATACCCCTGAATGATCGTATGCCGATGATACAACATTTGAATTCTCACGTGACAATTTGTTACAAGGAAATGTGAATTAATTTTTATTATGCACTTTTACACAATTTTCTACTTAGCGTTTATAATAAAAATTGCAATTTTAAATGAATCGTATTGTAAATTAAGCCAATTTGTTTATCTGATTTATATGAACTTATAAAATAAAATTTCATTCTTAATTGTTTAATATCGTTTTTAAATTTTTGTTTGTGTTAAACATATCATCGCCCCAACCTAACAAGATCGTACACGGGATGTAAGAATCCAGGATCTATGTCCTCTGTAAAACTGATCCATAAATCGGAGTACTATCTCAATGTATGAACTCACTGTTTCCACATACGCCTTGTTAGGTTGAGTCGACGATATGGTAATTGAAATGAATCAAATTAATTTTAAAAAACAAATCATAAATTAAACGTAGTCTGATAAGAAGATAGAAGAATAGATAGGATATTGGTGCTACGAATTTCAATTGTTTAAATACGAATTAAAATAATTAAAAACAACAAAATAAAATCCAAGAAACTAACGAAGCTAAAATGTTTGGTATTTGCAATGATATTCGTTTCAATGTAAACAGAAATAAGAAAACATAAAAAAATAAAATCGAATGATTTTTTTTTTTCAGGATTAATGCAAGGCAAATTTCATTTAAATCAACTACAACAGATGACGATGGGATCAAATAGAATTGAATGGGATTAAAATTGTGTTTAAAATGACTCACCAGAATGAATGGTATTCCGTGAATTGTTTTGATAGGCGGCACAATATGCTTCAATGACACGCAACACAAGAGCATCTTCTTCATAAGTCGGTTGTACTTTACGTGCTGAATATTGTGGTGTACCAGTTACACTACCACTTTGATTATTACTGCTATTGGCACTCGTTGTTCCATTTGAATTTAAAAATGTTGGCCTCAATGGTGGTGCTGGACGGAGATTTGTTATACTCCAATTAGCTAAAATCAAAGATTTGATTAGATTGAATCAATTTCAATGAATAAATATAATCGATAAACAATTCCTTACCTTTTGGGGTTAAATTCTTTATGTTTGGCTGATTTCCCAATTTGCTGTTGTCTTTGGTATTCCCTCCTAAGCGATTTGAATTCACTTGATTCACTAACTGGTACTGATTGTAATTTAAATGATGGTTGAACGATTGGCTTCGTTTGTGCTGGGACATTTGTGAATTGTTGCTGATTCGTGACGGTGAACCGATTCCCATTTGTATATTGTTCATCTATAAGTAAACAATGGAATTAATTAGTTACATAATTTTTTCGAATTTATGCGACACAGGACAAATATTCACACTAATTTATAGGCAAAAAGAATATGAAATGCAATTCAAA
Source organism: Coboldia fuscipes (assembly GCA_001014335.1). Taxonomy (NCBI): domain Eukaryota; kingdom Metazoa; phylum Arthropoda; class Insecta; order Diptera; family Scatopsidae; genus Coboldia; species Coboldia fuscipes. The sequence goes on from JXOR01001305.1 coordinate 6,602, forward strand.
TTCTTTTATGGGTTTAGTCAGTGTTGTTGACACTAAGATGTGATGATGAATAAATGAAGTAATTTATTTCGCAATTGCTTCTGATTAGTCACATCCAACACGCAAATAAGAGGGGGTTAAGGGATTCAGGCAAATTAAAAAAAAAAAAAAAAAATTAAAATCTTCTTTTGTTCTTTTTTAAAACAAAATGCGCGACGAAAACATTAAATAAAAACGAAAAATAAAACATTTTTGCATCCGAAAGAAAACCAGAATATTCATTGATTGCCAATTTTGAATAATTTTTTTTTTCTTTTATGTACAATTTTTCATTTGTGTTACCAAACTGTGATGAAATATTCTAATTTCTTTTCATTTTTTTTTCTAAATTGTAGATGATCCAAATGAATTGTATGTAAATTAAGCAGCTCGATTTTGTTTGTTTCTTTTTCCAGTAAATTCAATTATTGAATAAAATTAAAGAAAAATAAAAACAAATGAATAACAATGGCATTCCGGTAAATTAGAACAACAACAAAGTAAAAAAAAAAATAGAAAACTAAATATAACAAATTAAAAATAATTTGATTGTAAGAAAATGAAGAAATAAAGAAACCAAATAAGTGAAAAATAAAGTAATAATCGCTTGCCTGAACCCCTTGTTAATTTCATCATTTTATCATCATCATCTTGTTTGGATTTTATTGGTGACGGTGAACGTGGGGTATTCAGTAGTCCAATGAGTACTTCATTTGGTAATTTCTCCTTTTTCCACCAGTGTGCATACAGACCAGTCTTAAATGATTTTTCTGTTGTGTAATCATTTAAATTTATCACAATACCGCTTGTATCCTTTTTATTATTACCACCATCCACGTTTATTGAACGCTCTGTACTATGACAACGGATTGAATGACGTCCAAATGTACCTTCAAAATTTACATCGTTCACATCAATCGTTTCTAATTCAGGATTCACTGACTCATCATTGAATTCAAAATTATGCGTTGATTGTGAATGACGAAGTGGCACAGCATTTGAATTCCTTGCACAATCTTCAACAAATTGTGTTGTATAATCATCGGAATATTTGGGTGGATCAGGAGATGATGTGGTACAACTACCTGCCATACCAGAGTCACTTGATCTTGGACTGGGACAACGTGAACTTGCACAACAACGACATTTTAATAGCATTGGTGCTGGTGAATGTGAATGTTGTTGATTTGGCACTTTCAATTTCAAATATTGATAGCTAATACAACGTTTTGCTGATGTTGGCCGTGGATTTAAGTTCTCTTTTGACTCATCCTCCTCTTCATCTGTTGTTTTCTGAGAACATTTTGAATTCGAACGTGACGGTTCATCTTTAAACATTGACGGTGGATTCAATATTTTCTTGTGCAATGAATTATAATTATCTTTATTGTAGAGCAATTCAATTGACATTTCATCCGGTGCTGGAAGAGCAACAGGTAAATCTAATGAACTGGAATGCGTTGTAATGGGTGAGTTTGATTCTATTAAATTTTCCTTTACTGCTGTATTTGGCTCCTTTTTAGTTTTCTCCTCCCATCCGGGCATGTAAACTTCTGTCATTGATGATATATTAAAACGATTTCCAACAAATTGACATGGTAAACTATGACGACTATCATAAACAATCGGTTGCATTAATCCCGGTATATTTATGATCATGGAATCATCTAAATCAAGTAAATCCTCACATGCCATTTTACCATCAGCTCTTGGATCGAATGATAGTGAAGAAACTTCGGATTCAGTACATTGTTCTTTAACAGAACCCAAATCCAATGTAACTGTAGATGTGTGCACCACACTTTCTTTCGAAGATTGTTTCGATGCCATTTTAACTGGACGACTACCAAAGGGTAATGAATCACGATCAATCGATTGATTCGATGTCACACTTAATTTTCTTATCACAAAAGTACCACTTGAATTACGATCGATCGATACACTTGATTGACATCGCTTTGTTTTCTCCAATTCATCGAATATTCGTCGTGTACAATCATAATCTGGTCGATTGGCTGCAAACGATTCAAAATCCGTTCGACTACTCGAAGAATTTTTTCGTCCTGTCTTATAGTTAACATAGCTGAATGCATCCGTATCACTTGAATCTGTATCACTAATATCCTCTTCATCACTTGATGTTGGTAAATCAAAGGCATCCTGTCGTTCCAGACTCGCTTCACTATGCCCACTGGAACCGGTACAATCCTCACATCCATATACACCACGTTTCTTTTTCTTTCGTCGCAATTTTATATGCGACAAATCAATATCACGTAGAAACTCTGGATATAGCAATGCTTTCACTATAAATCTTTTTAATCGACCGTATTTCACGTGTCGTCGGAAATGTGCCGTTAAATTTGCATAAGGTGCAGTCGGTGGATAATTCCTTGGTGGCATTGTATAACGGATTTTTAATGGTTTTGATTCATATGACCAAATTGACGTACGTGTTGAATAACCACGCGAATCGAGTTGCTTATATTTCTGTTGTACACAACAACATGAATTTATATCATTTCGTTAACAATTTATACGTTTTTTAATTGGTAACGAAAGAAAAATTAAGACAAAGAAAAATACAGATGTTATCCGAATGATAATTAAATACTATTGTTCAGTAGATGACTTAATTGCTATAAGAAATTTTTCATAATAACTCATTGTTAAATTATTGTACTCACATGAGGCGGTGGCTGTGGTGCACCAGATACAGATGGATTACTTGTATTACGTTTCATGTCACCTGGCGGCCTGTACAGTCCGTCAACAAAACTTCTAGATGTTAACAGGTCATACCACTTGTTCGCTTCATTCGGTCCCTGACAAATTGCAACAATTGTTTCTATCAATGGTCCACTGATTTCAAAAGCATTCTTTATTGTTTCAGTGTCTTCCAGTCGTTTCACTACAATCCCAGTTAATGGCAATTTACCCTAAAATACGACCGTAAGTAATCAATAAAGTATTTAATCAAATAATCGTTAAACGCATGCCACTTACCTCGTAAATAAATGCACTCATTCGTTGACTAACACTTAATATTAATAGTGTTTGTGGAAATAAAACAAAATATCGATCACGATGATCTGCACCAACCGCTACACTACCCATATGAATTATGTCACCCAATGAACTTAACTCTTGACCTTGCCAACCACGCACTGGACCAGTTAATACTTGTAATTCAAGTTCTTTTTGGCGCCTAGTCGCTGCACACGTTGCCTAAAAATAGAATTCAATGAGTTTATATACAAAACACCATGAAATTGATCAAACAACTAAATAATTTCAAATATTTGGCTGACACTCACTGCAATATCCTTGTAAATAGCTACACTCCGTTGAGTGTCTCCCCGATCCGGATGACTACTTTCCATGTGACGTTCCAATTCTTGTAACATTGCCGAATATTTATCTAATCGTCGAAATGGTTTTGATAGTCCCGTTGTCAATACAAGTAAACCAGGCGATGCGGCGCCCTGTTTTTCCATATATGATTCTAATGCATCTCTAAAAAGGAATAGCAAATACAAATGTAATCAATTAACTTCTGTATAGCCATAAAGTAACAAACAATACAATACGTACTTGTATTTATCTACAATGATGATTGCTTTCGGATGTCCAGCACAATATATTTGATGTAAATTTTTTATAACCGGTGCTTTATTTAGAAACAATTTACCAACACGATCGTTACATTCTTCTAGACTGCAATATAATGTTTCATGCATTTGCACAATATCAACAAAGTTACCCATTAACTGAGCATACTCGTCTGCGGTTAAACTAAAATAGACCAATAACCATATCACATTATTAACATCTTCCAAAACACAAGGAAACAACTAAAAGAACATTCGATAAGGAGAGTAAACTATAAAAAGTAATTACATTTGGCTATTTGTCAATGGTTCAAGGAAATTTTCAAGTAATCCACGTATCTCGGCCACATGCGCCTTCTCACTTTCCAATAAATCCTTTAATACAATTGTACGATGTGCTTGAATTTCTTCAGGCGGTCGAATTGTCTCTGACAATGGTAATGGAGCTAAAACAGATACCAAATTAATGGCTTATTTTAAATGAAACATGAAAGTTAATAGCATAAAAATCTCACCTTTATACTCTTTGACATAGTTACTGGGAAACCAACCGGTTTTTTCATCTAGGGTACCTTCCCACCAGCCACCCTCTTCACGGTTTGTAACTGTTATAATATCGCCCTTTTTAAAACACAGCTCATCATTATTGCCACCTTTAAATGAATATTCAGCTCGTACAATATACGGTTCCATAATTCAAAACCTAAAAGGTATATAAAATAAATTTAAATGCATAAGAACATTATGTTATAAACATATTATTTGGCATCTTTCATTCAAACCAAAATGAATTTAAAACATCCCAAGATAACAAAGACTGTTCATACACACATTAAAAATTCATTCCCATAAGACATTAAGGTAACAAAAGAAAATTATTCGTTAAAGTGAAAATATTTTTCAGTACTACGAGTATGTAACATCTTTTTCACGTTGATTTTCATCCCAGAATTATGGCCATGAAATCAAATAAAAAAAAAACACACAAAACATATTTCACATTTGTTATGTTTTTTCTCTCTCGAGGGGACGCAACATTTTACCAACACTTGTATTCATCTCATATATAAAACATTGGCAACCAACAACAACAAAAAATAATAAAACGCATCCACAATCAGTTGTTTTCTATAGATTTTTCCTTCGTTTTTTCATAAGAATAAATGAACCAGAAAACATATAAAACATCGAAAATAATAAAAAAAAAATACTCAAGAAACCATTCATTACACAAGAAAATCAAAATGAAATGTTTGCGCAAAATAAAAATAGAATAAAATCATATTAATTCTTGGATGGTGGAAAATTGGACCGAATAAAAGACACAAGTATAGGAGTTGAGCGATAGGAAATTCTTATGTTTATACCGGTTGCCTATAAGCATTAGATGGCGTGTGAAATCGCTGTCGGTCCCCCCAAAAACGAATATCAAACATTCAAAACTCAGTTACTTTCTTTACCTCGGATGAAAGAAAGAAACTAATTTTGTTGTATGTATGTTATGGCATCAAACACTTTTTCTTAATCTCAAGCCATAAATTAATTTGTAAAACTTGTACAGTGATTAGAATAGATTTTAATCAAATCATAAACCAAACGAATAAAATGATGAATTGCTAACGTCCAATATATTACTTTTAGATCTCATCTCTCATAAACGTGTCTTATCCATTATATACCAGACATACATAAAAAATAATAAAAAACCAGTCTTTCTTGAACCATCTTAAACTATGAAAGATCAGTCGTCATAATGAATTAATTAAAGGCGTATAATTTACTTAAAACAACCCATATTGCATTAAAATTCTCATTTAATTTATATTCCAACAATATGTCGTTACTGTAACTGATCCACATTCATTTACAGTGTAACATCTTTTTTCTTCATGCTGTGTTTATATTTTCATTAAATATACGTTTGATTTGTATAAAACCATACCTAATTATGTTTAATATCTGTCACCAGTGCATTAAAATGTGTCTTTTCATCTACAATAATCGTATATGGCATAACAAATTTTATCGTTATAATGTCCCTTTTCCGTTTCATCTCATATATGCAAAATATTTTTGTAATTACACACCCGTGCAACAATACACCGCTAACGAACTTATTATAATATCAATTCTTATTTTATTATTTCATTTCACAGTGGACTGATATTTTCTTTGAGATTTTTATTCTATTTTTTACTTTATGAATAAGAAATGAATTTTTCACTGAAAAGAATTTTCCCCAAAATATCATGATATACGCGTAGTTTATATTCTTTATATTTTCATTTCATCTCTCTCACATCACATTTTTATCTTATTTATTTCATAAATACTAAATATTATACTTTACGGATCTCCTATAACACATAGTGAGAAAAAAATAAAATAAAAATTTGCGTCACATAAGAAACGAAATTAACAACTATAATCCACCTAATTTTATTTAAAAGTGTTTTACTCACGTTTATTCGATTTTTGAATAAAAACAAAATTAAGGAAATTTTCTATTTCTGAAGGTAATTTTCATTAACAAAATTATTATTTTATTACTACATTTTATCCCACTGCATAATATTTAACGTCACATTGGATTTATAATGACGATATTTAAAATGAATTTAACAATTTTATAAGAATATCGTTCTATAGATTAAAATCAAACAGCTGGTTCACTCTACCACCGTTGGACTAATAACAAACTCACTCACTGAAAACCGTTTCTTTACTAAATTTTAGCCAAAACTTTATCACTGATAAGCTTACTTCCTTGTAAAAATTTTCCCGAATACTGAAAACCAATAAAGATTATTTTCCACTTTTCCAACCGTTTTTTTCACGCTTTTTGCTTCACCATGTAGAAACTGATTGTTCCGTCTCCGAGTTACATTTTATGACTGGCTTATTCACACCCGTTTTTTTTTTTCTATCTAACGAACTACGAAGAAAACAGATTTTCATTTTTACACATTTTCATTGCTTGTGGATGAGAATGAGACCTCACGATATCTTTATATACTTGTAACAGTAAATGTGGTTTTCAGCAGAATATGTATACGTATCAAATAATAAATACTAAAAAGATGATTATATTTTCTTCTAAATTTTGCTATACTCTTCTAAATACTTAAACAAAATTCTTGACAAAACGATCGATGCTCTAGATCAGCGGTAACAAATATTATTAAACCCCCAGATAATTTCAGTTTTTATGTTTATGTTACCTTCATCAAAATTTATTAATCACAAAAAAAAAATGAATGTTTTAATATACAAAATTGATCTATACACTGATACGAAATGGCAAGACATCATAATTGAATTGCCTCACAAAGAGTGAAAAGGTTTGATAATGGAGAATGATTTTCCAGTTACAGTGTTTCTCACATTAAATTTTTGTTTTCTTTTCATTTAAATTTTCCAATACCGTTCTGAATGTTGTTGCCATACTAAATTCATTCAATGTCCTCGGATGAAATCAAAAAAAAAAAAAATTGTTTTTTAAGTGTATTTTGTATTTAATTAAAACATTGAATTGGCCAGGTGCCAATTTACTACGTTTCGTTTATTTGTATTATTGCTTGCGACGAATAATAGTAACACCTAAGACACGAAAGTACCCATAATTTGTATATTTTCAATGTTTATTCCATTCCCCCAAAATTAATAAAGAATTTTGAGAATTTTCTCAAATTTTATTGAAAATGCCAAGCATGTCTTCTTTCACTTAATTAACTTTACTGATAACTCGACAAATAAAAAATTAATTCAATGAATAAAAAGAAGACTTCCGTTATCATGTCACTTGACTCATGCTCGATACAAATGGTTATTAATAACACTTCCTTCCTCTCATTCATTCGCTTGAAATTAGTTTACCAGACAAACATTTTTTTTTTTATTTTAATTTCTCATCAAATATTGGATACAATATAGACACTGTATTGATGTTTATTCACACTGTATGTATAGTATTAGACATTTTTGATACTATTTTCATATAAGCTATTCCGTTTATTTATTAGAAAAGTTCATTGAATCCAACATAATAAATTAATCAATGAACCGTCTCCAATAGATGTAAATGTACACAAATTAAAACTTGAAAGGAAAAAAAAAACTTAACTTCATCAACGAGTTATAAACATAACAAAATGAATACAAAATACACCAGTTGGCAATAATGTTTATAACAAATAATCCACATAATTTTCATCGCCATTCAGAGCCACAATGTCACAGTTTTATTAATTTTACTGACCGGCTAATTAATTGATATTAGACGAAGGTCCCAACAATTGACTTCTTTCACAAAGACGCTGAATCGAATAATATTTGTTATAAACACTTATCACGAAAACTAATTATGATTATTTTCTCAACAAAATTCTTTATGAACACACACCTAAAGAGTTATAAACAATATTTGAAGTGTGCCGGATATTAAACTATAGGCATTCAAATTTTAATTGAAATAAAATCCATTCAAATTTTGTTTAATCAATTAAACAATACAAAATGTAATAAAATAAAACTTCTCTTACCAAATAATCAAATGAACTGTGATTTAAAAATGCTACACAAGCGAATTATTAAAACTTGCTTTCGCCCAGCCAAGGATTAAATCGAAGTAACAAAACAAAAAAAAAATTATTTCAGTTTTACCACAAAAAAGTCTGAGCCAAGGTTGACATTCGGTGTTTTGTTATCGATTCACAATCAAGCATTTAATTGAAATAACTTTGTTTTTATTAGCATAAAAGGTGACTTAAGACAGTGATTTTTAATTGTGGGTGTAAGTAGATGTACATACATTTGAAATTATTTGGAAACAAGTAAAGGTAAATGATTGGTGCTCACCTTAATTGCGATTAATCATCCAACAAGCGTTTTTTTTTCTATTATTTTCTGTTTATAGCAGATGGTTTTTTAACAAACAAAATTATTATTGCACTGATTCACTTATATGATTATAAATTAAGCGAGAAAACATAACGATGTTTAGCAACAAACTAATAATATTAATTAGCGATAATTAGTAAAATGGGGAAGAAAAATTATTAAATAAGAAAATTATAACTTTTTTTTTCTCTTTTGTCAAAATGTAAACAAAATGTTCTTTTAGAAAAAAATATAAAAAGGCACTATATATATTCGAGTTGCTATATGCCTTTACTTCTCATTTATTCTCAATGAAATTATTTCATAATTAGAGACATGTCATGTCTGATTTCAAAACAAAAACAATAGATTCAGATCTGACAGCGCTGTATACAATCTTGTACGATTTTTGATTTTGTTATTTTGCCAATTCATATGAATATATGAAATATGAATATGAAATATGAAATATGAAATTCATTAAATGAACTCATTAAAAGTGTCTCTTATTTATTCTAATTAGTTGGTGATTAGTGCACTGTCTTTAATCAAAATATCTCAATTTATAATTCGATTTAACCTATTTTTCGCAATAGTATTAGATTCAATTCAAAATCTGCGGCATTTTCACACTTGAAATCTTGTCTCGACTACTTTAAAAGTTTCTACAGGAAAATACTTCTCAGCACAACAGAATTTTCCAACAAAATAGTTTTCTTGCAGAAATTTTCAGTCGAACATGTTTCTGAGCACGATAGCTCTCTAATTGATAATTCAAGTATAAAATATCTCTCTAGTATACTTAAATAACAAATTGATGAGAACTTTAATTAGCAATGAACTCTAACTACCAGTTAATTAATTTTTAATTGATTGTCGTTTAACGGTTTTTCAATCATCATTTATGAAATCATAGTACAACAACTCTATTATGTGATACTAAAATATTATGGACAATTAATTAGATTGCATGTAATTGATATGTTACCATCATAAAGTGCAAGTGATGGTTTATTAAATTTTCATTTAAATTCATTCATGATTAATTGCATCTATGTCGTTTGTCTTATGCACCATAATGAACGCCCAAAGACTATACAGTTTTGATTCATTTCTCACAATATTGTTATGTTCCTAAATGATCCCGTTAAGTCGTTGCATCCAACACTTAACATTTAATGTTTGGGCACCCGTCTCATACCCTCTAATATGTTTTGTGTATAATAAAAGACAAAACACAGACTTACTGAATAGATGGGTATGGGGATTTAACATCGATTTTAATTATCGATTAAGTCCACAATAAAATACAAAAGGACACATCATATAGTAAAATTTTCAATAGATTCTATACATCACTTTAATTCTATTTATAAAGGAAAAGAAATTCTGTATATTCTACTTGTGTTTTTTTCTACTGTGTACTGTGTGCATCCTTAAATCGCATAAGATTATCTTTAATTTATGACTGTACGACCAAGATTTATGTTGCAGAAAATTTAAAGGGAAATACACTTCTGCCCATTATCTTATGTCTCTGTTCTCCTTCAATATGCTTTCTTATTTCCTTTTATTTTTGGTTCTTTACTATCCATTGTATTTTCATTTTCATTTTTTTTCTCTTATTTACTGTCTTTGTGTGTCAACCGTAAGATACTAAAGGATATTGAAGAACTTTTTACTATGAGGTAGATATGGAATTTGAAGCCAAAGTAAAGGAAATACGGTAAAACACATAATATCGATTAACCTTTCAATTCACTCAGATGAATAGTTTCAAGAGTAGTTTCTTGTCTTTCTTTTTTTTTTTGAGTGCTATCACATGAGTTTAACATTATTTGTTGCATAAAGATCAGTCTATCTATCGATAACATTTGACCAGAAATTGTTACGTAAATTGGATCATTCTTTTACCGTTCAAAATACGTCATACTTTTTGTTTACCTCGTTGTTTAATTATTTAGAAATGAATCTAATGATGCTTAAATGTATTTTTTCTACGTTCCTGTGAATGAGTGATTCGATTAATTACTGTTTTCATTCATTGCTAATAGCATTGAATGATTCATCATAATCAAATGTTTGATAATTAACATTACGGTTCGCTTTCTTATTTTTGTTTTACTCAACTAATGTTCTATTACGAGTACTGATTTTCATTACACATTCATAAGACGAACTGAGAACAAAAATCAGGAAACCCTCTATAACTGTAACGAATTCTAATCGATTGTTTCCTTGAAATGCAACCATTTACCACCCACCAAGATAAAATATTTGTATGTGAAAATATACGTTAAAATGCATGTGGTGATACGAAAAGTGTCACTTTAAATGTAATATTTGGTTGAAATTGAAATTGTAATATCGATATTGGTTCGGTAATTTTAGTTATGCAATAAGTTATGTTAGTTCTTATGGCGTTTTTTATTATTTTCGTTCACTCACATACACACTCACTGTTATACCATTGGTATTTTCCCTTAGTTTTATTGTACTAGGAAAAGATTAATATGAAAATTCCATACGGTTTTTCACTCGACAAGGGTTTTCAATTTAGTTTAACTTCTCATTTCATTCACAGTCGGTGTGTTTCTTTTTCGTATTAAATAAATGTTGAAATTCTCTTACTGATTCTTTGTACATTTGCTAGCTACACACAATTGAATAGTAATGGTATTATACAATGCGTATAACTGTTCGTAACTGTTTTCTATTATATGAAAAAGGAAAGAAAATTCATAAACTGCAATTTCAATTTACAGTTAATTTGAATGAAATTTTACTGAATATTAACGATATTCATTATTTCAATTTTAGTTTTTAATAACTGGAATAACGTATTTTTCTTTGATTTATAACTGTGTTAGTTTGTTCTATATGTCACATACTCCACTCCTAATGTCCAACGCGTTCTTCTAAGCGCGTCTTGTTCGTCCAAGTCTCTATTTTCATTTCCTGATTTACCATTTGGTTCCAAGATCTTTTTGGTCATCCTCTCTTTTTTGTACTGGCAAGCAGTACAATAATCTATCTATCTATTCCTGGACGTTCTGCCGTTGAAACTAAGTGTTCACACCCAAACGCCTCCTTATTCTCCGCATAGTGTCATCATCTTGAAACTCATGTTTATCCATCTCCCAATCTCCTCCATTTCCACGTTCCAAGTAGTTACAAAAATCCAAATAAAAATACTTTTCGCAATAAAATACTATTAATTATTATTTTATAATGATTTTCTGCTCTATATGAAAAATTTAATCAATTTTAATGTGAATATTAATTACATTCTTTTTTAATTATTATCATTCATGATTGCCATTCATTTAATTTGATAAATGGATTTTTCTGTTGCCACCAATCAAAAAATAAAAGTTCAACTAATTTAATTCGATAAATCCTTTGATATTAAATATAAATGAAATCATTTTATTAACGATTGATTGTTCATTTAATTTCAATTATGTTGACATTATTTCAGTTGGAATTTTATTAATTTAAATTAACCCTTTAATCGTATTAAACTTATCTTCATATGTTTTACTAACCAGTGGACCAATAATAAAATGGAATGGTATAAAATCCTCATCATATCATTAAGATTGGTTACGACTACATTATGTTTTTGTCACATTCAATTATGTTGTTGGGCCATTCAATAATATCACCATGAATTGTGATTGTATTCATAATGTTCATTTGTTGATGGTAACCGAATCTAATTAATTTCGGTACAACAAATTAATATAATTTCGATGCTTATAAACTAATATCTCTTATATGGAATTTATATTCTAGTTTTGTTTTGTTTGTAACCGAACAATTATATGCATCTAAATAATTTGCTTCTTGTGTCCAACCGAAAAAAAAAGAAGAAAATAGCCATTACATTCATTCTGAATTGCATAACATAAACCATTGACCATAATTCAATGTTTCCAATGTGGTTTGTTGGTTAAACATAATATATTAACCTTTCAATATTTCAATTTTAAACATTATCTCCATACACCGCAACATTTAACTAAAATTTTCCATGAAATTGTTACACACTACCCCAAATTAGAAAACAGGAAAAAATCAAATACACATTGGACTAATTCATAAAACATAAATTCTGTACAAATAAATTATAAACAGAAATGTACTTCAAATTGTTATATCGAGGAATGTTAATTGATGATTTATAAACCTTTAACTGTTTGGTTTGATGTCGATTTTTGTGTTGTTTTTTTTTGGTCGATCCATTTGTGCAATTGAAAACATTTCATTTTAGGGGAAAACTCTAACAAGTTTTTTAATTGTTTCATTGAAACTTGAATAGACATCAAATGCCACAGGAATAAATTTAAAGTTCGATTATTCATATGGAAATGCAACAAAATGGGATCTAATATGGTTATAACTAGTACAATTCAACACTGTACCATTCATTTTCACACTATTTTATTCATTCAGAGTATTTCAATTTTTAACTTGTATTCATATGAATTATTCGTCCCGCCAACAAAAGTGATAATCATTTGATATTCATGAAATATTTAAATTTTTGCTCCTTTTTTATTCTGGCATAACCATGAAATTGATAATTCCAACTGTTTTTTTTTTGTATTTTAATATTTAATATCAACGAAAATATTTCATTACATTGAATTTTAGAGACAGAAACTTTGTCGTTTTCCAGGCTGTTTGACTTTAAAATTGTGTTATACACATATCCATGTTTTATAACGTACCCATCTAACAAAATTTTCAATACCGTTTCAAAAGTTCAGAAGGACACACGGAAGGAAATGGAATTTTTATTTTTACATTACAACTATTTTTGATTTTTTTTTTGTTCTATGCCATTTTCCACTATTTCACTGTCTCTATTTTTCTATCATAGAAAAATCGCAACAACAAAAAAAGTTTAGAGGCCGCATTCTAATCAAAAGATCCCTTGTATGTAAGTGACACATTGGATCTGTATCATGTAACTTTATTCAACTCTTCTGATTATTCTCGTTCATTGTTTTTTGCTTCATCTGGAGAATTTGATTCCATAAGATTCCGAAAAACGATCCGAATATTCAGCAATTTTATTAAACAAGAATTTTAACTATTTATTATTCGAACTAAATTATTGGGGATTTCCCTTCAATAGTTTTCTAATAATTTTACTTATAACATTCTTAATAACGTATTTATTAACGCAATGTTTTAGATTTTTTCTATTTCTTACTGTCAACTAATCGGAATTTAGTAAATTCCAAATATTTAAAATTTAATTAGTTTACAATCAAACTTTTTTATCTTTAAGAAAACTTATCAATTTATCAATATCGAATAATCTAAATATTTTATTAGTTTTATAACAAATATTTACTTAAGAAATGTCAATCTTCGATTAATTACAAATAATCAAACGTATAGTTAGAAAGAATGTTACTTAATTGACTATGAAACTTGTTTCAATTTCATTTAAATAAATGATTCAATTCAAACAAATAATATTTACGAAAACAGATGGTGTCTAAGTAAAGAAAATAAATTTTGTTATTAAAACGGCGAATATTTTATTTAAAGGTAAGTGAGTTAGTTTAAGAGATTTCGACATAAACGGAAGTTAACCTGGTCTGCACGCCGCTAAAACGAAGTATTAACTTAAATACTTTCTTCATTCATTTTGTATTCTGTAGGAATGTAGTCGCGTCTTTTTATTATTTCGTATAGCGCCACCCATTTAATATAATAAATAAAATTTAACGTGTCTACATAAATGATTTCTTTACTTATTCTTTTATTATTTTGTAAATCATCTGGTGTTGTTGTCTCTCATTATAATGCAATATGCGAAACAGACTTTTAAGAAAGGAATTTTATTTTTTTTTGTTTTTTGAATGTCCTTTAAAATTGGATGCTTGTACACGACGTTAGTTTATCATCTTCCGTCTTCTGTGTCTGGGGTCTATTAAATAATGTTTAAGATTTTCATTTAATTCAATTTTGTATTTACTTTATCTTATTTCGCGTTTATTTTCTCTGGTTTATACATCGTTTTCTTCAGTACATTTCATTTATACTATTTTGTGGTGGAGACAAATAATTTAATTTAATGTATTCAATCTGTATAATGTTGGGAACAGACATTGATAATAACTAGAAATAATATGACATCGTATTTTTAGACTGCAAATGATAAGGAGTTTTATAGATTTAATTAGTTATTATGGGCTAAAAGAAACCAGATTATGCATTAAATTGACGTTGCACTATTTTTAGAGTTCATTTAGTTGACCATCATTTAGTTCATTAGTTGATTGATATTGAATCACATCATTTGTTGACACTCTAGAGGTCTCAGATTTCATTTAGATTATAAAAACTCTTCAATTTCCACACTCAACTAATTATCATTATTCTCAATCATCATGTTTATGTTGAATATTTTTTCCCTTTCTAAACAAATCGAATTTGAAAGAAGTGTATTCTCTCGTAAAGTTTTTCTGTACTTAATAGATCTGAATCATCAGAAAATTCGGTGAATCCCAGCAAACAAATTCTCATAACAATACACACACACCACCAAGCATTGTGTGTTGTATTTACTAATCCATGCACATTCGGGGATTTTTTTCCAACGCTGAATTATAAAAATGATTATTGGGTTTTATTTAATGTATCATTTATAATATTGAATTGAAACTCTCATTATAATAAACAGTAACAAATCATTAATTTAAATAAACTAAATTCTGTTCAATAGATTTTATATTTCGTGTGTACCATTCTACATCAACACGTATAAAATTTCTTGGGAATAAAACATAAAAAAGTTGTATCGCGATAACATATTGTAATTGTATTAAGTATTAACTAATTATATGAATTGTGAGCCGATCGATGAGTACGAAACCGATTCATTATAAAGTATTCAGTTGTATTTTGGATTTCAAGCCGATTGGATCACTTTATTTAATTCTGTTCTTGTTTTTGTTTTCTTCTGTTTGATCTTTTTATTTGCACAAATTTTGTTAAGAAGTATTTCAAGTATCAGAAATTACGAAATGTGTACAGTTTAATACTTTCTAATCTGTGATAGCAGTGAACATTACGATAAGAAACATTAAATTGATTTTATTTTTGTGAAACCAAGTTTAAAGCTTTCGACAAATACTACGTAGTTGATTACGTAGTGAATTAGTAATTTTTCAAGTGTGGTTACGTCGTAAGAACATACACAGTGACAATGGAACACTATAATGTGGAAACAAACGAGTATCATCTTGATTTGAGTGGAGGTACCGACGAATACATTATGAATGGAGGTAGTGAATCAAAATGTGCACATTTTATCTATACTGAATGGTTTCTTTTATATTTGCATACAAGCGGCGATCTCTATTACGTTTCGGTTGATTTCATGTTTCATTCTTAAATATTTTTAATAAAATTATGATTCATTTGATAAATAATTTTCTTATCGGTTATTAGATTTTTTAAATCTTCAAACATTGCCACCGACTCCTTCACCATCGATTTATAATAATTCACCACAATCAGATATGGACAATACAATGTATTATAATATGAGTCCTCAGGGTGCGTTCCCAATGGACACTCAATCAAATTATGGTTTGTTTTATCATAATCTTAATTATCATTTGATCCAATTAGATTAAATATTATTTTAAATTTTTAGCGGAACCTTATTTGGAAATATTAAAACAACCGGTTGAGAAATTTCGTTTTCGTTATCAATCGGAAATGCAAGGAACACATGGTGCAGTGTCCGCTCAAAAGACATCAAATAGTTCTGTTAGTGAACGGGAATTTCCATCAGTATTTTTACATAATTTTGATGGAGAAGCAATAATACGTTGTTCATTGTATCAAGTGCCGCCAACTATATCTTCGGCACCATCAAATTCACCATTACATGAACCTAAGAAAGTAGTACATCCATCACCTCATACGCATTTGTTAGTAGTCAGGGATGAGAATGAGAAAAAAAATGATCCTCATGAAGTGAAGGTAAACAGTAAAATTGGTTATACAGCCGTTTTCAGAGGTATGGGTATCATTCATACTGAACGGAAAAATATACCAAAGAGATTACAAGAACGAAAAGAAAACGAAATTTTGTTTTGGGAAAACCGTGATCAATTATCGAAAATTGAACGACAACAAGTAATTTTATTAATTCAAAGATATTCGAATGACTTTTCTTTTAATTGAATTGTATTGTTTATGTTGTAGATCTTAAAAAGTATAGAAGATGAAGTACAGGCAATGAATTTAAATGAGGTTAGATTGAGATTCGATGCATATCATTTAACAAGTAATGGTGTTCAACGTTTATGTCAACCGGTTTATTCAAATTCAATTAAGAATATGAGTAAGTTGATGAAAAATTAAACGGTATAGTCGTTTACAACAAAATAATTTTTAATTTTAACATTTCCAGAAGCTGCACAAACTGGTGAATTGAAAATCTGTCGTGCTAGTCAACAGGTTGGTAAGGTAACTGGTGACGATTTGTTATTTTTATTTGTGGAAAAAGTGAACAAAAGTACGTTAAATTTAATTAATTTGAAATTAAATGTTGAGTTTATGTTTGTTTGTTTTTTTAGAAAATATTAGAGTGATATTTTTTGATGATGACGGTTGGGAAGCCGATGGAATTTTTACAGCTGACGATGTACATCATCAGTATGGAATTGCATTACGTACGCCGCCATATAAAGATAAGCAGATTACTGAAGATGTAATAATGAATCATAGAAATTATGAAAACATATCAAATAATTAATATTTCCAATATTTGTTTATAGAAAACTGTATCAATCAGATTATATAGGCCAAGTGATAATGATACTTCTGTTAAAATTGATTTTAAGTATAAACCAGACAGCAGTATAAAACATAAAAAACGAAAATATTCATCAACTGAATCGAGTTCTGAATTGCCAACGGTATTAACACAAACCAGATTATCGAATGAGTTAATGGATAAATTAAATGAAATCATGGATAGCCTACCATCAAATGATTTAGCAGCATTTGAAGATGTGGCTGGCATTAGAAGTAAATATTTAACTGCAATGATTTAACATTATTACTACAGCCATGATTGCAATGCTCTTTTATATGGTTTAAGAATTAGTGTCTTATTTCATTAAATTTTGAGCAAATTTCATGTTTGTGGTAATAATGTTAAGTAATTGTTTTTATGTAATTATAAGTGTTTATAAAAAATATTCCTATAGATGATATACTTCGCTTACTCTTGATAAGCGATTGACAGCAAAAACAAGTATGAGATTGTAAATATTTAATACTTGATTTTCGTATCCTTATGTTGCTTTTTATCGATCAAATTACAAATTCCTAACTACGATATTTTGGATCGTATACTTAGAGTCAATATCCGTGAAATTATGATCATGGTACATTGTAACATGATGATAAAGTTGCTAATAACAGATATTTAATATTTTGACTTGATATTGTTGCCAAACAGCGTAAAATTATAGTTTGATTACTTTTAATATGAACCAACTTCATATTTCTTCTATTTACTATCGTTGTATACCATTAAAAGTTTTGTGATATAGTAACCAAAATAATTACTTAAACACTAATGTAATTTCGTTTTCCTTTCTTTTTTAGCAAATGAAAGCAATGATTTTATGGTTAAAAGATATGAAAAAGATAGTGTCCAAAGGAATTCATCTAGTTCAAGGCCTAAAGTAACTGCCGATTTAATAAAAAAAATATTTAAACAATTAACACTTAAAAAAGTTGATTGGAAGACACCTGAGGATTTCATAATGTAAATTTATTAATCCAATGATTTCATTTGCTTTTATTATAATACTGCGTATATAATTTTAGTCAATTTACTAATGCGATGGCAAATGGTGATGATAAATTGATTGGAGATTTTTTAAATCAAATAGCATCAAATCCAACTAAAGATCTGGTGAAAACTAAAGATTCAGAGTCAAAAAATTTACTGCACATAGCATGTGAAAATAATGGATCAAAATGCATTAAACGCCTTATACAATTGGGAGTAAATCCAAATGAACCAAATGATAATGGTGATACACCATTACATATAGCGGTACAAAAAGGAGACATTGAGTGCGTCAAAAATTTATGCATGGAAAATCAGACAACAAAGGCTAATACAATGCCGGTTAATGTTGATTTGTCTAATGATGATTATTATACACCACTACTATCAGCTATACGGTAATGATTACTAATTTACTTCAATGTAAGTGGACCTATTTATCCGTTTGTTCCAATTTTACAGGGCTGAGAAATTCCAAATAATGAAAATATTGATAGAAATTGGAAAAGCGTCTACCAAACTGTTGGAAAGTTCAACGGGTAATACTGTTTTGCATTTAGCAGTAAAAGCAATGAATATCGAAATTGTTGATTACATTTTGACGAATAATTTGGCAAATGTAAATCAAAGTAACTCTTCGGGTCAAACAGCATATTCAATGGCTGATGATATTTCACATAAGAATATGGAAGAAATTAAGAATTTACTATTAAATGCTGATGCTATTCCGTTAAGCAGTGACAATATTGAGGAGTCAATAGATCCATATTTATCTGAAGTGAGTAATTAAATATATTGCATATGATTTAATTAAATTTATCTATTTTTGGTTATGGTGTGGTTTGGTGTTGACATTCACATATATAATATTGCATTCTTAAATTGTATACTTATTGTACAGCATTTATTTTTACCACTGAATAATTATTGTGATTGTGATTGGCTTTCGGATTAATTAATTATTGTCGTATCCTTCATCCTACATATACCTCAAGCACTTTAATATTTAATAAAAAAATTAGTATTAGAACAACATACATAATAATAAAGCATAAACTGCTTGTAATAAAATTATTATATGGATTTTTAAGTAAAATATATTTATGAAATTAGGAATACGATAGTACAACAGAAAGTCTACCTGAAGTAGGATTAGTTAAATGTTTGGTAGATCAAGTAAGTATCATTATTATTATTTTGTATCAGTTCATTTTTGTAATTTTATTCACAATAACACTCCCTATAACAAACTAAATTTTTAACTTTTTTTTTGTTTTCAAAATTGTTTCATATTAATGCTCGTTATGCTAATAATTTTAACAATTACCAATGATAATATTGTATAATTAGCCATTGATGGTTTTAATTAATTATATTCTTTATTTATCTTTAATTTTTAGATGGTTATGTGTCAATTGACAGAAAATGCCAGTGTTAAGAATGAAAATACAATTGATGAAAATGTTAAATTACGATTGGAATCATATTTTAATATAAATGATAAATGGAAACGGATTGCAAAAAGTTTTGGTGTTTCTGAATTAATCATACATGATTGGAGTAAAAATAAATGTGGATCTCAAAATGTAGTTGAACTTGTCTCAAAAGAGGTAACACACCAGTTAAATATTTTATTCAAGTTGATCGTATTCACATGTAATTTTATTACAGATATATGATCCAGTCGAATTGGCAGAAACTCTTGGTAATTTGGGATGCTATGAAGCAAAAGAAATAATTTTGGGTATTAAAATTGAACCTGAATCCGATTAAATCGTGGAAGTTTCATTGTCGACTACATATTTTTATGGATTACATATAATTATCATATTGATTACACTAAAGTTTAAATTCTTTTATAATTCTTAAAGATACAATAAATAAAATTGAATTAAATTTGAATTCTTTTGAATTATTACTATCATGTACAATGGTGTTACATTGAAACAGAATGAAACTGTCGATTTCAGTTGACCGGAAAAATCGAGGAATAACAAAAAAATGAGAAATCATCACGATAAAATCGTTAAACCATTTCACACCCTCCACATATGTTAAATGCTAAGCATTTATAGAACCACTGTCTATATGATAATTTATACATTTATCATTTATTGCAGTGCTTCGTATGCAATTATTTATTGCATACGATGCGTATGATCATCAACGATATTAAATGAAATATAAAATAACAAAAAAAACAGCAAAATACAGTTGAAATAAAGGAAACAGACATATATGACCATCTGTCTACATAATATGGACATATAAATTATAGATAAAATGTTTGAAATGGTCTGAACACACCCTAATGGGTGAGGTCAATGGTTATAGATTCAATCAGTGTGAACATTGATATTTCGCTATCCAAGTGAGACACTTTGTGGACTCGACTGTTAAATGTCCTACATCGTTAGCGATTTTCATACAATATGATAACAGTTCTATCCAACTTGCCTTATAAAATCCGTAAAAATTTCATAAAATCATCAATTTGAATACATAAAATTCAATG
This sequence comes from Coboldia fuscipes, assembly GCA_001014335.1. NCBI lineage: Eukaryota > Metazoa > Arthropoda > Insecta > Diptera > Scatopsidae > Coboldia > Coboldia fuscipes. The sequence goes on from JXOR01001305.1 coordinate 27,468, forward strand.
TGTCATTAACAGTATTGCTAACTGATGATTTCAACATTGAATTGGTACTCCACCATTACTTTGGCGTATAACATAAAAGAGGTTTAACATTTATGACACATAATCCGTTCAGTAATTAGAATCATAATTCTGTATGATTTTCTTTACCCATCCATTCGTAGATTGTAAATTCTCTTAACTGAATTTAGTTTGAATTTGAAATAAAACCAACAGAATATTACCACCGACAATTCATAATTAAATATTAAAATTGAATTTCTAATGTTGATGGTATTAATCAATTAAACCATCGCCTCAAATTCAGTGTCATTTACATGCCTAATCCATTCAAATGTGTTATCAGAATATTCAAGTGTTTTATTGATTGAATTTTAAGTGCCCATCAACACCTGAAGGAAACAATTGTTTTATATTGGCCACATAAACCACATATTCGGTTAATGCCAAAAACAAAACAAAAAATAAAAGAATATTGAACTTTTCACAGTCACCTGGAGACAATCATGATGAGAGACAAGCATAGAACATTTTAATAAACTTTTTATGTTTTTCCAATTTTGCAATTCGTGTCAACTAATAAAACGAGAGGAAAAACCAAAACAAATTAAATATAAATCAATTTATTTATTTGTCATACGAGGTGGTGCTGACCAACTGAAGAAGTAACATGAAATACTATTCCTTTGCCTACACAACAGTAGAAGGAGTAACAACATCAAACTCAAATGAAAATCAATCTAATACGGTGTGTTAACACCATAAAATGTGATGAAAAAAAAAATATGAAAATCTACCATTTCAGCAATGACACAAGCACATCATTGACATCCAGTTAGAGTCTAGATTATGTGTGTATGTCTGTTTGAAGAGGATTTTTCCGAGAGACTTATGTTCTATCTAATTTTTACATTTTAATGTATTTTATGCTTTTCCTTATGGCAGCCCCATACTATCATATGCATAGCCATGCACATTGATTCTCTGCTATGAAACATATGTAATAATCCTAAAATGTCATTCAATGGTATTACCGCTATTCCGCAATGATGGTGACCATCTGTTAGATAATATACCCACCTCTAAACCACATTCACTTACACATACTCCAAAGAAATAAAGAAGAAATTCTCATATCAAAATTCCAAAGTATTTTTTTTTTTTTGGTGAAAGCACAAATAATTTTGCAATACCAAACATGACAATGATAAGAATACCATTTTGCAATGTAACAAAATATAAAATACTTTTCATTATATGATTTTATTGTCGTCACCTTCTGGTTACATTCAATGATTCTAATAATGTTTGAAACATTCTCCAGCTCCTACACATCAAATAACAAAATACTAAATCCAAATGGTGAGACGTCATACGCTCCACTCTCCACCCTATCAAACAACGAAACTGTTATCGAAAGATCAGTTCAAAATACACTAAACAGAGACACTTGTATGATATTAAATAATTCCACAGACATTTGAAACATATGCGATTGGTTCAATATAACTGATTTTCATATTATCTGTTGTAAGCATTTTTATATTTAATGTATTAAAAATCCATTGGTTAAGTGATTGAAAATATAATCAAAATGGAAAACTATAAGGGTGAATATAGTGAAAATTGAATAAAACAAATTCAGTTTTTTTAGGAACAAATGTCCTAAGAAAATTCAATAAGATTTTGGTATCGAATTTTTAAGTCAACGGTTATGTATTGCATTACAAGACTTAGTTTTAATTAACAAACTCTTTAAATAAAAAATTGATACATTACACATTTAATCTGTTTTAATGAACACGTAAGAATTCATAGTCTAAATAATATTTGTGGTTGCTAACTGATAAGGTATACCAAAAATGAAATCTTTGATTTCAACTCAATATGAATGATGGAATTTAAATTCAACCAACTTCTTTTGATCAATTCATTTAAAAACAAAGTAATGATTTTAATATAAATTCATAACAAATGTTTATTATAAAATAGAATAATAGTGAAAACTTTTCATTATTCTTATATTAACACAACACACTCATATATTCAATAGAAATATAATTTGTATGTAAATTTTTGGTATTTAGAATTGCTGGCGGCTCCATGATATGAGTTTCTATGCATCTGCCATTCAAAAATTTCTTTTGTGGTATCCCCTAAGCACCTAACAATATTCTCTCACCCGAACTGCAGATTGTAACAGAAAAAAACAAAAGAATTAAAACTGTCAGCGTTCATTCCCACTCGTCAGGAAATGAAAAGCCATTGCACCATAGATTTTATAATCACACAAGTTTCACTACAATTCATACAACTCTTCATTAAATGAATTACACATTTAATAGAGTAATATCACATAGAAACAAAAAGTCACCATACGAGTAATCTTTTTCTTTTTCATTTTGGAGAATTTTCATTCAAGAAATCAAAAAAAAAAATAGAAACTTCCTATTTGTAAATTCCATCATATCACTTAATACAATTACATTAATAAACAGTGAAAGAATCTTCACTTCTCTTTTGAGGGTGACAAAATCAAATTGGCTGATAAAACTGTAACATAAATGATAGGCAAGTATACTCGTTAGTATTTGAATTCAATTCGTTTTTTTCTTCTTGGCTTTGGCTTCTCATTTTTGTATCTAGTTGATTTTCGATTCACACTCTAATCCCACCACCTCCACCCATGATCATATAAACAATTGACTTTATTCAGAAGTTAAACAAGAATCAAATAAACAGTTAGGGTGATGTGACACCCCTCATATAAAATCACGTTATCCTCAACACCTCGTGTAAATGCATATCAAATCGGATAATTTGATTTACGTTAAAGAATTGGAATATCGTGCCCACCTCTTGACAAATATACATCAAGTTATCCCATCGGGAAAAAAACGGTATACAGTCTTAAGTAAATCCACAAAAAAGAAGAAATAAATAAAATCTTTTCCTGTCGCGGACGCCGCGAATTTAACGAAAAGTCAATTCAGTGGGATCCATAAAGACAATGCCATATGAATAATTTATCCACTTAGGGTATGTGTATCACTATGAATTGTCATTTATGTACTCACTGGTTTTAGATTTTTATTTGTAACTTCGTTTTATGGTTGCGGGCGTTCTTCTCAATAAGTAAATAAACGAATAAAATGTAACTGAATTCTTATACACAATAAGTGGCTAAATAATACATCATATCGTCAATACCTTTTGGCATTAAATCTAATAAATGGTTCACCTGAATCTGATTGAATTTACTAACAACAAATATCATTCACACTGTCTATTTCATTTCAATTCCATTCCAGTTGTTGAAATCTTATTTATTTATTCTTTGGTTTCATTAAACCATTGAAAAGTCAAATAATAAAGCGAAAAAAAAAAAATAATTTTTGTCGGTTAGAAAAGAAAAACATTGAATTTGATTTTACCAATTGATGTATGACAAAATAAACAATCAAACAGTGAATCTAATGAATTTGCAATCAAATTTGAAACTAAACTCACTATAAATTCAATTTTAGTATACAATATCAATGGTTTCTATTTATTTTCTCCATTGATAAACATTTCAATTGATCGAATTTAATAACAATTTAATGATAGATAAATAGAAAATATGAAAATTTCATTGATACTCAATGCAAATTAAATTACTCAAAATTCAATTGCATTTGGTTGCTATCCACACACCACACACAGGTAGACAGTAACCACAATGAGGTGTTAAATCATCCTAAATTCAACTTCAATTGCGGTCCAATTTGTTAGTTTCAATGATTACCCATTTGTTTGTTGAATGTCATTTATTTGCATATAATTTCAAGTAATTTTTAGTCATAAATCATGAATATGTTTATATTTCAATTGGAATTCGTTAATTTTTTTTTTTGATGAGCAATAAAATTTTCTGTTCTGTTCTGTTTTTTATTCAATTGCAATTTATGATTCAACTTTGACCAGAAACAAAACGCAACAAAAGCCCAAAAAAGCCGATAGCAATAAGTACAGTTGAAATGACCACCATTTATGGGTTTACCGAATCCATATAAAATAATGCTGATTTTGCATTGATTTTAACTTATTATTCTGGTGAATATTTGTCTCCCACTATTCATTACCAAGTGGATACCATATTCATATAGTTACCAATAGGCACCAACCAAATCATTCATGAGAGTGCCAAAAAAACTATAAAATTCAATAATATCCATGAAATAAAATACTTGACAAATAGAATAGGTGATGGCACACATCATATTTGATATTTTGGCAATGTTCCGGTCACTTCAATTCCATTTACTATGGCCAAATAGCAATCAAATGCAATCATAAAAATGTTTATATTCGACACTGATAACACACTTCTTTAGATCACATATGGTGTTATGAATATTGATAAATTCATATTTTATTGATATGTGAAAATTTGTCATACCAAAATTTTCTAACGAAACGAAAAACTATAAAATTTTCAACCCAAAGAATTGGTATTAGAAAAGTTTTTTTTTTTTTTTGTTACTTGTTTCAATACCATTTATGGTTCATTATTCGTCTATTGTATACTCAAATATATGATGAAATCATTCTGTCGATAGCGGAAAATTTAATGATGCAATTTGATTCATATCAAATTGGTATATTGTTCACAAAATCAAATAAATGATGCCACACAAATTTTCGATCAAACTAAAACTCAACTAGAATTAACTTTTGTACGTGAAACTTAAAGATACATAGAAAAAGTAAATCTCAATTGAATCAAAATGAATGTACATTAATTCAAAATGCATCATCTCATTAGAATTGTTACTGATGCTTCAGTGCAATAATGACTGATTAACCGTTGAAAATTGAGTGTCAAATGAAGTGGCACACCTGAAATTGAGTTCATTGCACCTGACATAATAAATAAATCCGTTAATTGTGAATTGCCCTCCAGTAATACCATCTGCCTTAATCAACATCATTCACAATCAGTTGAATGTTGTCTCATATTTACAATTATTTTATTTTAATTATCCTGTCGTAATGAATAAATGTCTCTGGCCTTTGTTTTATTATACCAATTTTCCCCGCGTATTTTACCAGTGCTACACAAGGATCAACAGAAACACAAAAAAAAATATGGAAGAAAATTCTGCAAACCTCATCATTACTACAGTTATAAAAATTATGCAAACGATTTAAATTATTTTTATATCTTTCTCATTCAATACCGAATGATAATCATAATTTTATGATGCAATGATATTGAAGTCCAATAAAAGAATCAAAAACCAAACACAATAAAGAAATGAAACAGTATAACAAAAACAATTAAATAAGTTTAATTTGACTTTTATGCAATTGAAGAGAGTTATAAAATTAAGTTATTTTTATGTGACAATTATTAATGCCATTAATGTGAGCAACTGTTCAATGCCGATAGGAAATTATAATCATTTCATGAATGTCGAATAACCAACCAAACACTACCGGAAGAAACATTGAGAACTACAGGAAGAAATTGACACTTCAATACCAAAACTGTAGACCGTAGAGTAAAAAGCAATTTCAATACGATTGATTATTCGGTTTTCTGTTTGTTGTTGTCAGTTGGTATTTGGTGTAACTGTGAAGAAACAATCCATAGATGGAATACAGCTAAATAAATTCATTCATATACCAATACCAGAGTGTGTCGGTTCAGTTGATAAAAGGATAATAAACATAAAATGAATATCAATAAAAACGTGTATGCCATTCACATAACGATGATATATTTTTCATATTTCATGATTCTTTCTTATCATTGAACTGTGGAAAATTCAATGGTGATGGGTATTTTTTACCATCGTGAATTTAAGGTTTTCACTGTTTTTCATTTTTCCATAACCCGCCAAACCTTTTCACACATCCAATAAACCCCCCCAAAACAGATTCAAACATACACAATTCATATTTGTCTCAAAGGTTCATTTTACTATTCGCTATTTCTGTTGTATTATTCGTCTTTATGTTTTGTTATTTCTTTTTTGTTTGAATTCAATACAAGTGAATGAAAATATGAAATAATGGGAAAAGAAAAGAGCAGCTTCTAAAGGGAAAAGGAAAAAACCGCTAGAATCATTGAAAACGATGATTCGTGTTTATATGTGGACCAATATAAGATGAATACTTTTATGTGCATTTTTCATAACACCATTAGGACCAGAGACACCATAAAATATGAACAAGTACATTATCATTGACGTTATGCAACATATCAACTGAATTATAAAATACATACAACTGGTTTTACGTTTTCATTCTTCATTTTTCATTTCATTCAATATCATTATATAATACTTTTGCCTCTCAACTTTATATGATATGATGACAAAAACGAAAACGAAAAAAAAATAATAAATACATTCAACATAATCCTATTTGGTTTCTCATTTTTATTCTATTTCGAATAAAATGGATTCGCGTATTCTCAGCCTAAAGGATCTTATTGTATTCAATCCTTTCATTCATCGGACTTGGATCAACGCTAAAGGATTGATACTATATGTATTATATGATCTGATCCAGAGTTCCTTCACCACGGTCTACATCAATGAATAAAAGTAGCAAATTGGGGGGATATGCATAACAGATGAATCGTACATCTTCTAATCCTTCACTTCTTAAGACCCACCAATGTCATCATAATAAAAATTTGAAGAATACGAAGCGAACGGAAAATGAAGGAAAAGAAAAATAAAGAATCACATTATTATGATCCTTTCGTTTAATCGTAATAAAATTGCGTCACATCTAAAGGATTATAAAATCATTTCGTATGAGAGTTGACTTGATGTCAGATTAAGAATTTAATGATATTACCCATCTATATAGTTAGTTTAACGATGTTGATCAAATGAAGTAATGTTAGCAAAATAAAAATGAATAAACTTGATAATATTCCATGAATGTCAATGAATTTCGTATCACTATTCCAATTCTTCATGCCAATTAATTCATTTTAGTCATATAACAGCCACAAAATTATATAGAATTCTCTATTTTCTTAGATTCAATCAAGACAAAACAATTTATTTGGTTAAATACAGTTAAGCAGTTGCATCACTCAACTGTATAGGATAACGTCAATTTACAGTCGAGTGCACAAATAAGAGTCTCGATTCCTTAAGACAATCAGTATTTATGGTAAAACATAATCTGTGTTTAATTGAATGGATTTAGTAAACCTTGTTAATTAATTACGTATACAAATTTTGATTTTCCTTTCCATCAGATAAAATTGGAAAATGAAATGCTCATATGGAATGTTTCTCATTTTACACCATTTAACTCGAAAATGCCAAAACATTCGAATCGTTTACTATACACAGTGGATAGTAAACCAAATAGAATTCAATATAGTACAAATGAAGTATAGTGAAAGATTTGGTGCCATACGTTATAAATAAAATCTATTTGGATTACATATGAACCGAAAGTCATTACAGCCATTCAATTTCAAGACATTAGAAAGGTGATGTGATTATTTCTCAACCATCGTCTTCTTGTTTCATCCATGAAACATTACAGTACACCAGTCATTATTTCTTATGAGAGTATTAGTTTTGATTTTTTTTTCTTGTATTTTTCGTTTCGTAATAACTGAACGTAATTAGGACTTATGTTACACGTTTCAATGTTTCCAAGCGATTATTATTAAATCATTGACTAAATGCTGCCAAATATCTCAATACTTTTCGCGTCTAGTGTTTGTTGTTTCATTCCATCTAAAGTTGGTAAAGAGATTAGAATTACAATCTTGGATGTCAATGAACATGAGTATTTATTGATCAAATTGATCCCATTGGTATCAGGATTTATTTATGTTATAACATTGGACTTTAGTCCAGAATACCAAACCCCCCTCTGGATAGATGATAGTGTCCTACTTAGTGACCACAATCAGTAATCTCAATTGTAAATTGAAAGATCAACTTAGGGAATATCAGATCTATCCTAAATCTTTTCCCCCAAATATAATTCTCAGACAGAAAAAAACAGATAAACAATGGTAAACAATGAACTTATAGTATTTCATACATTATCATTTCAGAAGTTAATTGATTTTCTTGAATGTCAAATATCTTGAAGATTTAAAATCCATTGGAATTTACATCCATTGGCCTCTGAACCTCCCTCGCCAATATAATAAATATTCGTTTACTTTTATTTTCAGATTATTATTTATCATCAATTCAAATTATTATTGTAAAACCTATCAGAGTTTTACGATTACTGCAACTACCTATGATTTCGACAAAGAATATTATAAATATTATTGAATTATGAGACGAAAAATGAAACATTTGAAATGAAATTGTAAAACATTACTGGTTTAACTCTCCACATGTTTTTATGTATCCCATACATTTGAGTATATTAAAATTTATGTAATAATGGCTCAATGGGTTTAACTTAAAAACATCCACAACACCATCCAGAGGGTAATAACTGTGAATTTTAGAGTTTGCATCAGTATCGTTATCATTCGCAATCCATAATCCATGGGAAAATAAAATTACATTAAGCATCAATACAATCAACCACATATGAAAATAACGCGTGAAATACATATTCACACTTTTCTTTTCGATGGAAAATTCAACGGTTTCATCTTACGCCAGCAAATATGATAAGTACTTAACACAAATATCAAATGATCATCGAAAAAGATGATGTCTATGCATATAATAAACGTTAAGCACTTTTATTCAACTACAATTCAATGTGTTTTCGGTTAACTTTTGCTGCCAAATTGTGAAAATAAATAGTCAAGAATGGAAGAGATTTTTCCCATCATTTTTCTTCTTGTTTCATTTCTTTTTATGTAAAATCAACCCTTCAACGAGAAGTGCAAAAAAAAAAAAATGAAAAGTGTTATACACAATTCAATGAAATTGGTATCCGATAGCCGTTTTATAGAATTGAATTCTTTTTTTTTTTTTGCTTTTTAGTCGGATTTAAGTAGAATAGAAACTGCCGTTCACCAATGTTTCTTTATGATTTCAAAGAAAAAACCATAGAATTTAAAGAAGTCTTCTTTTATACATGTACATTACCACTACGTGGATGATGATCATTTGTGGCTGATTTTTACTGAAATTGCATATTACCATCGTCTATCGTATAATATGAAAATTGAATAAACGGATTTCAAGTGGATAATGTATTTCCGATATATGGAAAATATATTTCACATCAAGTTCTTCTCTCTTATCTATGTATTTCCCACTTGTCTGGTAAAGTCTACTGTGTCATATCCATTTTTCATTGTATCCCGTTCGAGCCGTATGCAAACGAATAGTTTTCTTTTTCCATTTTACTGTTATAGAAAGGAAATATTTTGAAATTGATATTACCATTCAATTGCGTTATGATGAGACGAATGATTATCCTGCCACCATAAATCATATGATCAAAATAATTTTATATCTATATGCTGATATACGAAAATGAGAAATAATTTAAAACATAAAACATGAATTTTCCATTCGGATAAATATACTCTAAGGGTCTCAATTAATATTCACCAGTAATCGTGGTTAACAACAATTTTTAGCCACAATTGATCAATATTAATTCTCATTTTGTTTGTAACAAATAAAATACTAACAACCAAATCATTTAATGTCAAACACACAGTTGATTTGATATGTTGACCACTTAATTTCTGTTGGACAGGAGTTAATCGTCCGTTAATATACTGGCAAAAACCGTTTCTGCCCAATTACCATTTTTTGAACAAAACAAATCAATAAAAACCATAAAAACAAGAAAGAAAAATCAAAAATAACATTTTCTAAAACCATTGATTTGATTACGAACAAAAATCATTGAAATATAATTGATTTTTTTGAATCATTGATAAAAATCGTGTACCGTTTATGCTCCATGGGAAAATTATTGTTCCACGTTTTTCATGTTTTCAATGGTTATACTTTGATTCAGTTGTTCAAATTTAATGAAAATTTTAAAATAGTTCCACGGTCTGTTAATCGATCATTTCCTGAGGGGCGGTAATATAGAACCATTTAAAATACCGAATCGAAATTCCATAAATCCGTACACTTTTCGTATTTTTCTTATGTGAAATACATTGGTGATTGGAAAATAGTTTCAATAAATTCGTTGTTTTTTAGATGAAAAATAAAATGGAAAATCTTAAAATAGTGTTATCGTTGGCATTCACAATTGTAATATTATGGTAATTCGTTTGCATTTGATATGGTACCCATAAAACTGATAAATTATCTTAAAATAGATTGCAATAAGTAGAATTTAATCGACCAGAAAACTGGAAAACATTCACATTAGTACTAGTGAACTTATGTTTTTTAAGGAAATGGAAGCCATAGCTTAACAGAGACACAGCCCATCATCAGTACTAAATTGATATTAAATAAATTCATTTTGATAGACATCACAGTTCTTTTATTAACCAAATTAATAAAATAAAAAGAATGAGAATCAAATAAACAGACAAATCAATTGATTTCTATCGTTCAGAGAAATTCCTACTGGACAATTCATATAAATCCCATAATGTCAATGATCTTCGTAATACAACATTTCCTCTATATTTGACCCTCATTTTTCGTATGTCATCAAACAATTCTATTTGTCCATAAAATTCACATGAGTCTGTGTGTATGCATCTCATTCCATCTGCCATCAAATAACATAAAGCTCTGTTGTCATTACAATCTACTTTTCATATTGTCACAAAAACTAGTTTTCCAATGAATTTTGTTAAAATGGAAATTTGTAAGGCATTTTGTACCTAACAAGTAAAGTCTACGTGATATGGAACCATAGACTCATCATAATCATTTTTTGTCTTTTTTTTTCCTATTTTGCAATGTTGGTGATAGAAAACTTTTTCTTTCTGCCAAAATATTACTGCTTCTCTTGCCAGAAACTCACTATTAACTTTCAGATTATACGAAATGATGATAACTGAACTGTTACATTCTGTTTCCTTTTCACAAGATGAAAAAAAAAACACACACACAAGGAACAACAACAAAAATCAAACTAAACTTTATGATTTCTTCATCACTCTTTTCCCTATCAACATTCATATACACACACACATGATGGAAATGCATATTTACAACTACCGGAGACATTAGTTGTTAAACTTTATAATACCCAGTGTGATTATAAATGATGTGAATGAAAATGAGGACAAACAACAACATTGGTGAAAGATGATGCATTGGAGACAGCCGGCAATAGAATTTTCCAATGACAAAATAAAAAATAAAATTAAACACACAAGTAAACGAGCATAAGATGAAAAACATAGTAGCTTCTATACAACAAGAGATATTGGTCTATGTGTATGCATCAATGTCTGAGGTCTAACAGAGCAACAGCAGTGTATCATACCATACCCAAAATTATTCAAAAGTGGCAGCTAATTTAAATATTATTTCATAATGGAGTTTTCTTCGGTTGCAATCTTTAACAAGAAGATTGTGATTCATGCAAGTGAATTAAGTTGTTGGTTTAACTATATCAAACTATCAACAAGAAAAATTTTTACTAACGCTAGGACCTACTTAATGTTATACAGGCACGTTAACATTAAGATTTCTTTTTATTTTCTTAGAATTATAAAACTTCTGATATACACCGTGATTGCATATTTGATGCAACACACACTTTTCCATTCCATCAGCTATCGTTAGACAAGAGATGCAAGAAAAAAAAAATGAAACTTATGAATTTTCTTAATTATCCAAAGACATGAGGAAAAAGTCAACTTCATTTCTTCATTGTTGAATTTCAATATTTTCACATTCATGTTGTCGTCAGTAAAAACCTCCATAATTAGGTTCACTGGAAACACAAGTCTTTACTAATGGAGAAAGAAAAAAATCCAAGACCTTCTTTATGTTAAACAAATTTAAGGAATTAACATTAATACCGACAATTTTTTCTTCATAGTGTTCAATTACTTTCACTTTCATTATTTAGTTTTGAGTACACAACCATCTAACCAAATGTACTGAATTCAATATCATTTTAAACTCAAAAACTTTAAATTACAATTCCACTTTTTGTTTCCACTTGTAAAAGAAGCAATTCAACATGAAATAAAGAAAACTTTTCTTCGGAAATTTCTTTTTATTTTCACTGAATATTAGTGAATAAAGAAATGAACAGTAGTGAATGGATATCGTGTCCAAGAACTTTTTAGTTTATAAATAGCAAGACCATAAGATGCCAAATGATATTTAAGAAAATGGAAGAAAAAAAAAACAATTTTCTTTAGAGTAACTCACCTAATGTAATAAGGAAGAATTTTATAGTTGACTGTCTCATGCAATTGAGTCATTGTTTAACTCATTTCGTTAGGTGCACTCGTTTCCCTTATAGGCCAAACCGTTTCTCTACACCCAGAGAAAATTAACTGTTTTCTTTTTAAAATTCTTTTTTTTACAATACGAAATGCAAGCATACTTTCATTGTTATAACAAAACTTTTCAATATCTGTGTAAAGAATAAGTTCACAATCTCCCCATCTATTATGTATCTTCTCCGTTGGTGAAGCTCTTGTACTCATGATCACTTTGTTTTCTTCTTCTTTCTATTTATGCATTTAATTGTATTTTATCAGCCAAAATTCATTGTGTTATGTGTCTCCAATTCGGTTATATCTTTGTCTACAGATTATTGCATTATTTAAACGGATTCAATTCAATTCCGCCCTCAAATGTTGTTCAACAAATGCCTGTACTACAAGATTTTAAACAAATCCCGAATATTATGTTCTATTAATCTATTCAAGATTTAAGATTATTTTGTAATTCTTCTTTACCATTCAAAATGGTATTGGTAACTGAGACACTACATAACACCAAAATGAATAAAATAAAAACCATCACAATTTCGACTAAAGAAAAATGAAAACTTTCAAATAAATTGGATACGACAATACAACTGCAATAGACTTGGTACGTTAACATTTTCCAATGAAGAACAACCAGAAATAAAACCAAAATTCGTACAATACACAGATCTTACAGCAAGTAGTAAAGAGTATTTTAAAATAAATCTTAACATGATTTTGCATATAATTCATGGCTAAGAAGATTCCCCCAAAAAATTTTCTTCAGTACCATTTTATGTGGTTTACTTAAATGATTATTTTACTATGCAAATATTAGCATCACTTTACCATTTAAATGTTTTTAATGCAGACACACCGTACCGGATTTTGGTGTTGGCCGCAGTTGTTCTATTCGTTGTAACCGAATAATTTACAAAAACAACAAAAAAATGAAGTAAGCAAAACAGCAAAAACATTTTCACTGTCTTTTTGCTTACTCCTTAGTTCATTTATTAGTACGCCACAGACTTTATTAAGAACGAGAAATGCGTTAAAATCCAATGGAATAATTATTCATATGCGATTTATATTCTGGATGAATTCATTATTCCCGGTTTCGGTGTTTTTCTTTGGATCCGCCGGAAGACAACGATTACCATGTTTTAAATTACCCGACGACTTGTAGTCACCCGCCTTAGCATTAGATTGTATTGTCGGATAAAAGTCAAAATTTTAGTTTTACTTAAGAAAATAAATGAAATAATTTGGACTTTGTATAACCACCAACTCAGAGAATAAGAAAAAAAAAACACCAACACGGAATGAAAATAAAACGAACAATATGAGAACTGGTTAAACTGAAAGGAAAAACGAATTGTTTTCTTAATAGAACATAAAACATTAAAGCGTTTGGTATCATTGCATAACAAAGAAAAAAGAAAAACTACATTAAAAACTCATTTAGATTTCTTTACGCGTAGTTTAATTTAATTAAGCNAAACGAACAATATGAGAACTGGTTAAACTGAAAGGAAAAACGAATTGTTTTCTTAATAGAACATAAAACATTAAAGCGTTTGGTATCATTGCATAACAAAGAAAAAAGAAAAACTACATTAAAAACTCATTTAGATTTCTTTACGCGTAGTTTAATTTAATTAAGCTACTTCATACGGTTGGAATTATATTAAATGAAAACAATTTCAAATCCCTTTTTTCTCTCACATTCATTGTAACTGAGATGAAATCAACAACACAAAAAATAAAGAAAATCACCAAAAGTAAAATGAAATGGGAAAAAAGAGTTAATAAGAAAAATGCATTTTCATGGCATTTAGTTATTAGTGAAAGAGACACCAGAAACGTCTGTAAACGAACAAATTGTTAAGATAATATTTGTAAAAGAAAACCAAAAATTAGTATTGCAATGTAATTGAATGTTTAACATTGTTCACCAAATACCATGAAAGAACTCTAAAATGGTAATTTACAGTTAAATAGAAATTGTAACCAAAAGAATAGTAAATGTTAACAACTTCACACCGTTTCATATCAATTTCAATGCATTATGAATCAGAATAATTAAATAACAAATCTATGAAAACTTTCAATTTTCTTTTTCCCGATAAATCAGTTAAGTTCAACTTTGATACAAAGAACAACCATAGAAATTTCATTTACACTTTATAGTTCCAAAGAGAAAAATCCTTCGATAACCGAATCATTTTAAAATTCACCCTGAAGAAATCAATTGGGTTTTCTTTTCTGTCTTCAATCTCTTATTACTTTTTTTTTTTTCATTTTCAACAGTATCAGTCAAGAGATCATCTTAAACGTGAGGTGTATTTGATTCAGCTATTCAATGTGAATCCACATGAATGTGTAATCCAAATAGGAGTTACATTCTTACAAAAGATACGCGAATTACATAGAAATCATCATCTCAATCGAAATACGTAATAGATAGGGTGTGATATTGAATCGGAATGTATTTAAAAAGAAATTGCTCTTATAGAAACTTTGTTATTTAATTTGTGGATTCTGAATCAACCTTTGATTGGGATAAATTTGATTTGATTTTTCTTTTTTGGTACTTCATATACCCTCTAAATTCATTTCACTTCTTGTATATGAAAATATTTATCAAATGAATAACACACTGACAAACACACGGCTACAGAACAAGAATGGTAACATTTCTAAATGAACTGTATCACATAACTTTGAGTAAATTAAGTTATCAATATCGGAAGTATTGATGTTTCTATATTGCCAATTGTATATTAATAAATCAAAATTATGTTGTGTGTGTCTTCTTGCTTTCATCCTTTATGGGACTAGTAAAATCATTTCATTTAGATGGAATTCCCAATCAAAAAACCAAGAGACAGTCACTTGGTGAAATAACAGACAAACACATAATAACTGAAGCGGCTGGATAATTTCAAATGAAATTCATTTTGATTCATACAGATCACTCATTTCCCGTTGGCTATAATTACCCAACCATTTGGATTCCAAATTCTAGAAATGGTAAATGAGGTTCATAATATTTGTGCCATCTCTCCAAATTTATATAACGAATGGTTCCAAACAAGAGGATAATATTTGCTATAAGAACGAATAAAATTCAGATGGTATAAACTCTAATCCGACATTTGACACAAAATCTAAATACCATGGAAATAATTTTATTGACATTACAATTGGGGAGTGATAGAGAGTCCATGCAACACTAGAAAACAATATTCAATGATTCTTTCATTTTATTTTGTCCAATACATTTAATACACGAATTATGTTGTTCCTCAATCTAACGGATTTTATCTCATATTGCCTGATGCTTCCTCAAGTCAACATTTAGCTTGTAATTTGATAGATAATTCCCTTCATTCAAATGCCAATATGATCCTTTCAACGCACCATTTTAATGTAATCCCTTACATGAGAGTTTAACTTCTTCATTTTATTTTACTTTCTTGGAAGCAATGAGTGCTCCTATTTGAAAGAGAACACTTTAAAATTCTAAATCTCTAATCGTTGGTGACTGTTTGACATTTATACAAAATACCAAATAGCTTTCACCCACTCATTATTTATTATCTCCAAATTCATATAATATTGATCATTTGATTTCATTTTAAAGAAAATTTAATTGTAAACAATGATATCGCATTCGTATTTTTTTTACCTTTTATTTGATATCTTAAATTCAATTCTTTTTATTATTTAAAACGACCTTGGGCGATATTCAAATTCACTTTTTTTTTTTTTTTTTTTTTTTTT
>JXOR01000209.1:0-166030 GCA_001014335.1 Coboldia fuscipes
CTCTGAATCAATGAATTCTTTCTAAAATAGGCGAATGTGATATCACCATGAGACAATGCAATTATTTTCACGTTACATGAAAAAGGGAAAAAGATGGTAAGACCAAATTAATTGATTCTTCATTCTTATGTTAAATTTGGGTATGTTTGTAGACGAGAAGAGAGAAGGATGGAACGAGTGTAAAGAATAGGAGAGGGATAGTATTCTAGAGAGGGGCAAGGAGTGAAGCATTTAACCGCATTTTTTGAACTTACTTATTTTCATCAATTATTTAATTTAAGTCTTCTTATAATTTCAAAATGTTATCAAAATTTTTTCTTCCTCTCACGTATTTGTTTTGATTCGATATGCAAAAATGGTGGATTACAGAAAAATTCTGTGGATTCTTCAGAAAATTACGTTGAGAAATGATAGGCAATATATTAATTCGACTTGCTATATGCCTTTACCTCTCATTTGTTCTCAATTTGTTCTCATTTGTATTTGGAATACAATGTTGCCATGAGTGTTACTATCCATTTACTCTCGATGCAATCCAATACAATACATTATAATTTCCGAAAAATGGTAGAATGCAACGTTGCCATGAGTGCTACTACAAATGAATCGATAGACTATCGAATTATCGAATAGTTTGGTGCAATTTACTTTAGAATTTGTAATATTAAACTAAATAATTGATAAATAAATGTTATTTTTATCCGTTCTAATAATCATAGCCATAGAGAGTGCAGGAAAAGAATTAATATCAAACCAAAAATTTAGTTTTTAGTGCATTCTAACAGTGACATTATCTAACATTAGTACATAGTGGAATAGTATTGTAACATCTGGATGGCGTGACCATCACATAGATTGGTATTTGGAGTTTTCACAGTTTTTATCAAGAATTTTCCGTATAACAAAACGTTCCAAGTTTTAAGTGTGTACAACGTGAGTATCCTTCTAATTGCCTACAGTTCCAAACGCCGAAATGATTTTATATGTTGGTAACTAATTTCTGGATCAATATCAATAATTAATTAATTGCTAGCGAAAGTAAATAATTTGACCTTTGAGTAAGATAAGTAGGTGATACCATTTGATGATGGATGATCCGCAATAATTCTTGCGTTGTATTAACAGTAGCATTCATTCTTACTAATAATACGGCACGATAAAAATTTTATAATAAAAATATTTTACCGATAATATAATACCGAATGTTTTCAAACTGCAAATTGTAACATTAAATGTTGATTATTTATTATTAGTATCGAATCATAATAATATGAATTGAATCGTTGCTTCTTTTTTAAAAGAAATACTTACATTTATTTCGAGTTTTAAAGAATGGAACATTGATAAACATCCCCCAACGCGATCAAGTGCAACATATATAAAGGCTGATCAAACGGAAACAGAACATCATTTAGTGTATAATCAAGTGAATGGAATTATTGAACAAGTGTTAACAGTTAGAAGCAAAAAATCAAGAAGCGAATGATAAAGTGAATTTTATTTTTTTTTTGTGATTTATTTCATTAAGACGAAGTGATAATTTTATATTGAATGCTGAATGAAATAATTTGAATAATCTTAAGAATAGAAATTCCGGTGATCATGATTCATTATATTGGAATTCAATTTATTCTAATTGGACTTACATTAAACGCATATGGATATATAACGGATCCAGGACCAAAAGTGGTGCCTACCATTGGTGATTATCAATAATTTAGTGATGTTTTTTTTACTTCTGTGATTAAATTAAATTTAAATGATAATTCTAGGTAATGTGTGGCCACGACCTAAAGTGCAAACATCAAAAGCTGAATTCTCCACACTTAATCCAACATCATTTACATTTGAGGTGCCAAGTGAAAAATTATTTTTAATTCAATCGAAACTAATTTAATCTACCAATTCTTAGACAACCGAAAATTCTTGTGACATATTGGCAGCCGCATTCGAACGCTATGGAAAGATAATAAGAAATTTAACACCGTCAATGGAAGTTGAACATACTGATCAACAAGAATTGGATAAGAAACCAAATTTTAGAGGTCGCATTGAAAAATTACAAATTCATTTAAAATTGCCTTGTGCTACATATCCAGATGGTAGTATGGATGAAACATGTAAGTTGCCATAAATTTAGTTAAAACATCCCTTGATTAAAATTCACGTTTATATGACAGACACCCTAAAAATATTCGATTCAGAAGCAGTGTTACATGCTACGGCTGTATGGGGTGCCATTCGTGGATTGGAAACATTTTCACAAGTGGTGGTGTTCCATGACCCCAATACGGTGATAATGAAATTTCTCATCTATACCAATTAAATATTTAATGAAATCTCTCCTTAATAGTTGATTGTAAACAACACAGAAATAATTGATGAGCCAAGATTTCCTTATCGTGGTTTACTATTGGACACGGCACGTCATTTCATAACGGTGGATACATTACAAGCGATTCTAGATGGAATGAGCTATAATAAAATGAATGTACTTCATTGGCATATCATTGATGACCATAGTTTTCCATATAATAGTACAAAGTTTCCAGAGTTAAGTGCCAAGGGAGCGTATTCATCGGCTCATGTCTATAATCATGAGGACATAAAAATCATTGTTGATTATGCTCGGTTACGAGGTATCCGTATTATACCAGAGTTTGGGGTGCCAAGTCATACACGGTCTATTGGTTATTCACATCCGGAATTATTAACACCGTGCGGTCGTCCATATACCGGTAAATTGGGTCCGTTGGATGTTACCAAAGAGGAAGTGTTCGCTTTTCTACAAGACTTTTATGCGTAAGTTAATTTACTGTGTGATATATCGTTAGAAACTAATGTCTTACCTTTTCATTATCTGTTACAGTGAAATTAGAGAAGTTTTTCCTGACAAATATATTCATATTGGAGGACATGATGTTGGATACGAATGCTTTAAATCGAATCGTGATATAACAGCGTACATGAAAAAGAAGGGAATCAGAAATTATGATTCATTGATGTCGAAATTTTATAAACGAATGATTGAAATAGTGGAGAGTGTAAATGCAAGTGCAATGGTATATCAGGATGTATTTTATTTATCTGGTAAAATGCCAGCGGATACATATGTGTCTGTGTATAAGGGTGCAACAAAAACGGTAGCAAATAAAATTACCGGTGCTGGTAATGCAATTGTATTTTCATCATGTTGGAATTTGGATGGTGGTAAAGGTGATTGGAAGAAACAGTATGAATGTGAGCCAACTGATTTTGCTGGTGGTCCAACTAGAAAAGCGATGGTGAAAGGTGGTGAAGCTGTACTATATACAGATAATATGGATTCAACTAGTATATCACAGCATATTTTTCCAAAGATTGCAGCTGCAGCTGAACGATTATGGTCTCAACCGCCAACAAAAATTGATCATGACTTCATAAAACGACGTCTTGAAGAACATTATTGTCGATTATTGAAACGTGGTGTATCTTCACTTCCATTGAATGGTCCCGGTTTTTGTTTAACATAACTTTAAAGTTTAATAACGAATATTAATTTACTTTAGATTCTTAGAAATGTAATAGTTTAGTGTTGATTCTTATGTTTAATGAAAAACAAAATTGAATTCAGTATAATACAATATTATTTGATAATAATTATGGTTTTGGTTGAATGCAAATATTTTTGTAAGTTTGGTATCAACATGATTGGTTTATGTTGTAAAATATAATCAATCGTTTCAGGTAAATTGAACAGTTATAAATAAAACAGCTACTGAAGAGTATTCATAAGAATTAATGAAAAATGAGACGTGGTGTATACTAAAACAGACAGGTATCAATATTCTCGTTGAATATTAACGGTGTTGGCTGATACTGGAACATTGTAAAAAAGAAGAAAATTTTTCTAAAAGTACACACAATTTGTAAATTTGCTTCCTGATGTTATGTTCGCCTGTTCCAATTGTAGAGGAAAATTAAAGAAATTTTCAGTTTTCCAAGAAAATTTCGATCGTATTGGAAAATTTGGAACAGGCGAACATAACATCAGGAGAAAAGTTTCCTCGAGGAAGAATGATCATCGTTGAACAGGATAAGAAAATTACAAGAAAAACACTGAAAATCCAAAAGTTTCAAAATTGTTGTTGTAATCAGTACTTAGTGTCGGTGTACCAAATTGCATTAGTATTAGTGGCTTGATAATTTTATTTATCTGAAGGAAATAAAAGTAATTTGATAATTTTTTACAAAAGTGAAAAATTTTATTTCAGAAAGTTTCAATTTTAGCCAAAGCCGCCATAAAAATCAGCTGTTTCGGCTAAAACTGAAACTTTCTTGAACAAGTTGGAAATTCGTTTCAATTGGTAATTCACGTTTTTAGTTCACATATTATCCGACGAGGACGCCACTGTACGGGATCAGGATACTTGTCTCCTGATGTTATCCTCGAGGAAGAATGATCATCGTTGAGCTAGGATTAAGGTAACTACAAAAAAATTACTGGAATTCCAAAAGTTCCAAAATTGTTGTTGTGATCCTTGTTACGTGCAGATACTTATTAAGGAAACTGAAAGAAATTTAGAAAATAGGAAACTATGCTCCACATCATAACATCTGACATGGTTCATTAAATGAATCGTCAATTTATATTTCTAGTTGATTGTTGGTTTTATTTAATTGTTTTTTTTTTATTTCTTTACATTTGTTTCACTAATTCAATATATTAGTGGGTGGACTAAAATTACGATCAAAATTAACCAAATTAAAGAAGGATAAAATAAAATAAAAACTAATTAAATTCCAATAATACAGGAATAATTAAAACATAAATGATTTAGTAGAAATAACGAATAAAATCAATTATTACATTTATGTTTCTGGTTTCATTTGTCTGCTTATACATCAGTTTTAATGTTTATTCTAATTTTTCAAATTTTCATCCTATTCATTTTCATCTCCTATCAATCAAATATTTGTTAAAAATACAAGCTAGATAACTTCATCAATAATAATCAAAATAATTATTTAACAATTACATAATAATATTCATCATCACTCCCATCCATTTCAATCTAAGTTTTTACTTTTCATTTCATTTTATTATTACATTATGTTCTGTTATGTTACTCATTTATAATTTTTCATATTTCAACTATACAACTCATTCTCTATCACTTAAAATCATTTAGTATGTTTTCATGTGTTTCCTTATTTTTTTCTTTACTTTTAATATTATGCACGTTTAATTGTATTTACGTTTCAATCAATTTTTTTTTAAATTAATTTTATTAATTAGAATTCCTACGAAATTGAATTATCTTCGCATCTTCTTTTTTTTTTAATTCTTGTTGGGGGGTGGTGGCTGTCATTAGAACGGATTTCTCTTTAAATATTTTGTCTTTTTTGCTGTATTTACTTTTCATTGTATATTATATGTATATATTATTAATTAATCATAACTAGAGAAACGGCCTTCAAGTGGCAAAAATAAAAACATTAGAACCGTACAATACTACAGATTCAATGTTTATAGTATTAATAGAATGTAACAGGATCAGAGCCAATACAATTCTTATTTGCCTGTAAACTGGGTATCTGGGTGGATCTGTTAACTCATATTATATATGGAATACATTCTGCTCACTTTCAACCTCTTTTCATAATATTCCTAAAATGAGAATACCATCACTTAGTAACTGAATCAAAATGACACTTAATATTAACAGAGATACATACCTACCGCATTACTTTATCCATAAGCGTATTGATACGAGTTTCTGAATAACCCGGCACTAATTTATGAATGATTTCTTTAACAAATAAGTCAGTTACACCAGGACTAGAACGTTCAGCTAGTTCAAATGCTGACCTCAAATCTAATACATCAACACCCGATGAATTTTTACCAGAATAATGATACTTTCTTTGCAACTAAAATGAATTAAAAATCAGATTTCGTAAATTGATAACAGTGAAATTGAAAATAAATCCATAAGATTATTGAACATCACTTACATCAGATAACAATGGAAGAATCACATTATGTAAACAAGCACTGCTATCACGATGATTACTATTCATCTTGTTTGGTGATGATACCTTTGTAATACTATTATTACTTCCCGTATTACCATTGCCATTATGATGATGAATTTTATCATTGCTGTGTTCTCGCCTTAAACTGGAACTACGGCGTTCATCACTTTTACCATCACCTCTATGGTCCAGTGTTGTTGTTATCTAAAATCAAAACAAATGAACGTAATTTTATAAAAACCCATAGAAGAGATTTATGCGAATTATCTCACCTCTTTAGAATGACGTTTTTCATGTCTTGATGATTCCTTAATTTCACGGACATCACGTTCAATCTTTTGGTCACGTTGTTCCCATTCCAGCTCCCGTTGTCTAGTCGGTGTATGAGACTCTGACTCATGATCTTTTATATTCAACGATGTTATTTGTGATTGTACTTCTCTTTCAACTGAACCACTGCTACTCGTTCGTTCACGCCGTCGATTATCTAATGAACCAGTCTGAGACTGTATTAATTGCTGTGGCTGTTGTTGTTGTTGCTGCTGCTGCTGCTGTTGATGTTCCAATTGTGATGTTGGTGACGCTGACGATGACCTCTAAAATCATACCAAATAATCATCACTGGTTAAATTCATCTGTTCTCATTTAGAAATTTTAATTATTGTTAAACACACCTGATTTACTTTATAGTGATTTAAATTGGCATCTCTTGAGGCGGTTAAATTATTTGGTCCATTATGTTTCAATAGCATTGGATCTTCTAACAATAGTTGCTGTTGTTGTTTAGAATAACTATTGATACCTTTCACCGTCATGTTCCATGGTTCATCGACATCACTATCTGGTTTACTCTCCTCACTAAAATTCAATTCATTGATATGGAAAATGAAAGAAAGAAACAAGAATAAAATTTAATTAGAATTTGATATTGAATTAAATGGGGAAAATATTTACAATTATTTTAATTTTAATGAGAAAAACGTTTAGAAATTTTTATTATCAATTCAATTTAATATGAAAACAGTCAATTGAAATGATGCATAATTTAAGTAAATTTTAATATTTTTGCCAATAAACGTTAAGAATCATTAAATGTGTGTAGTTAAGTATCATAAATTTCACAAATAAAAAAGGTGTTTTATACTTGCCAGAATGGTTTCCTTTAGGTTTTGGTTTTTTTTTTATTATCAAAATTCCAAATGTATGATTTAAATTGTTTTTTGAATTAAGAGTTTGAGAGTAGTTTAAGAACACATAATGAAATTATTCATGTAATGTTAAATATTAAATCCCGTAGCAAAAGAAAGCAGAGATAAGAAAAATAAAAGAAGAATAATGATCAGTGTATTGTATTAAAATTATTTCGTAATGTAAAATGGCACACACAAGACGGTCCAAATAGACTACAATTATATTAAAATCGATTCTAAAAAAATCATTCATAACACAAACATTCCGAATGTCACTAAGAAACTTCAATTAAATTTAAAAGATGAACAAAATTTTTAAGTAGAGATCAAACACAAAAAATTTTAACTAAGAAATTAACAAAATTTAGATGGAAAATACTTACGAGTCTGAATTTTCTGATTCCGTTTCACTTTCCTCACCCTTCGATAATTTCCATTTCTTATATCGATCGATCAAGTCTATCAAATAGGAATTCTTTTTTGCTTTCTTAATGAATGGATACTTAAGCAGTTCCTTTGCTGTTGGACGCTATTTGAACAAATAAGAAATGAATTGCCAATTTAACTATCTCAAGTGCTGTGCAAATATGCGAAATGATTGATTAAGAAACTTACATTTTCTGGTTCCTTATTGAGACAAGCTTCCACAAAATCTTTAAATGGTTTTGTATAATTACCAGTTAACTGGGGTGGATTATGTTTCGGTATGAGGAACAGTACACGCATTGGATGCAATTCAGAATTTGGTGGTTCACCTTTTGCCAATTCAATTGCTGTTATACCCAATGACCAGATATCAGCTTTTGAATCATATTTTGATTGTTTTATAACTTCTGGTGCCATCCAAAATGGTGTACCAACAAATGTATTACGTTTTGATGTTGTATTTGTTAATTGGCCGGCAACACCAAAATCAGCTAATTTAACGTCACCCATTTCACTTAACAGTACATTGGCAGCCTTTATATCTCTATGCAATTTACGTTCTGAATGTAAATAATCGAGTCCTTTTAGTACTTCACGTAATATTATTGCAATATGCATTTCTTCAAAGGAGCCGGCTTTCATCAGGTCAAGGGCTGAACCGCCACCCAAATATTCCATAATAATCCATAATTTCGTACCCTAAAAAACAGGAAAAAGAATTGTAGAAAATTAACATTTTTAATTTCAATGTCTTACAAAACACACATTGTTCACATTATACTAATTAGTCACATGAACTGGTACAATAGATATCGTTTTTAATCATTGCCATTGGCATTGAATAACATAATACAGTGTTGAATGAATTAAAATTCAAATGCAGATATTTGCTAATTGCAGTTGATGCCACATTTAATTCCGTTTAATACAGAAAACAGAAATACGATTGGATGAACAATTCCGAAATGAGGGTCCGTATATGGACCAGATAATAATAATAAAATTCACAAATAGAAAACATGAGAATTTAAAATTCTTTTGATTACGTATTCATACTATCCGGTAATTGTGCTCTTTCCTAATTAACGTTTCGAAAAGAAAATCCATAGAAAATAAGAACAATAATCTCATTGTGTTTGTATTTCAGGAATATTTTACGGATGTGGCATTAAGATGACTATGAAAAACGTATGGATTATTCATGCATATGTATCCTGTCATGGTCGCTATTTGAATAGAGTTTTAACATAATGACATGTCAGACGCTTATTTGGTTTATACATTTAAGCTAATCAGATTTCAGTGAAGCAGATAATCAGTCCTCGTAATTGGAATAAAACATACGAAATAAGAGACAATTGCGTATCTACTTATTTGAATACACAGATGCTCATCAGTTAAAGATAATCTCAATAAATCTATCATTTCATCAAGACAATTGCAATAAGTTAACTAAATATGATTATCCTGTGAACTTATAGAGAAACATTTCACATTAAGTTTCCTAAAGATTCAATGGATAATTGAACGTTTTAAATTTCCATGAGAAAAAAAAAAGTTCAAGGCAAATTCACTTAAGCGAATTATTACAGGATTAAATGTTTTTTCTTCAAAATCTTTAATAAAATTGTACCAAATAAACCCTTCATCGTTTCATATATCTTCAGTGTTTAAATCAATTCATTTGTTTTATGGGCTTCAATGCCCCCCAAAAATATGAATCCTTGAACTGTCAGTTTACATTTAACTCTACCATTGGGATTAGGAAAACAACAATCGTATTGTTACCATTAACTTTTAATTAGATTAAAATTTCATTTCAACTTTTATTTAATATCAATTGATTTAATCAATTGCTAAAAAGTTTATTTTAACCAAATAATTAGATTAAACAATTAAATTTTTTTTTAAATCAAATGGATTTATAAACTTTACCCACATAAATGAAATCAATAAACAAACTATGCTTAATGTACACAATGGAAAATTGTGTTTTCATATTTTAATTGCCATAAGCTAAATCTATTGATGGAAATAATTGAAACGAACGCCATAATTTCTTACTTAAAGTAGCAACGTTATTATGTACTACATGATGGCACTGTTCACACTAACTAGTAATTTAATTAAATTCACGTAGTAGGAAGTAATATATCATGAAATTAAACAGCGACTTAGATTATAATCATTTGGTCTTACTATCGATTAAAGGCAACAGGAGAAAGGTTACCCATTTCCATATGAAAAATAAAATTGATTTTTATCTAAATTTGGGTAACATTTAGGTCTATCCATTTATTATTAATACGCATTAAATCAAAATGAAATTTCATCATTTAAAAACCAACGATATAAAATTTTATTAGGGACTTTTTCAACCCATTCCTGATGATTGTATGATAGATTATATAGAATTAAACGGTCTTTTGCAAACAATTTGATTATATGAACATAAATTGAATTTTGCCGCCTATCAATCCTCTATTTATGGAATTTGGCTACATTCATTTAAGCAGAACAACCAAAAGGTAGGCTTTTATTCAACCAAAAATATCGAAAAATAAATTCGATTTTCCACACTGAAAACTCGTATGTTACCAAATCAATGGCAGGAAAAACATGATGTTTTCACCATAAGCGTAACAAAAAAGAACTTTTAATAAAAGACTACATGATTTCGGCTCACTATATGATCACTTTGATATCAAGAACATGAGAGAAAAATTTTCTTTTTTTTTTGTTAGCAAAAATGAAATTGGTCATGCAAACGAATGATATAATCTACATTCATTGAACCTTTAACAGCTGAAGTTGAATGATCCATTGGCACCACGTAACCACCGTATAGCCATAATAAAACATAAATTGTATTGAATCATATGCCTACACATATTAAATATTCCTTCTGTATAGTGTTTTCTGACAGATTGCGAATGACAAAGTATAAAAAGACTTTAAAATCAACTAGTAATTTGCATATAATCAACAGAACAAGTACAAAACCGCATTTAATTGTATCCATATTTCAATTAAAATCTGTTTTGTGGTATGATTAACCGATTAATTTATTCAATACAACGAATTGTGTGACTAAGTATGATTGAATAAATTAGGAAAAACGATTCAATACATAATTATATGAATTGATTATTAATTTGATAATTAATACATTCGACGAATATGATACTGATGAATTCAATGCTTATTTTACTTGATTTGATAAGAGATGATAATGCAATATCATTTTGTTTCTTATGACTCATAGTGTATGTTTTCTATTAAAACTTTACTTCAATGCGTTGTCATTTGAACTTTAAAATTCAAGATTGTTATTCAATACGTCAATGATTTGAGGGTATTGAAGGAAACAACAACTTTAAATAGTCACAACAATAAATGGAAATACAAAGTGATTTATTATTCACTAAAATATGATAAAGACTTGGAAGAAAAAATAACTTCAAAGTTATTTATGGCTGTGTCACATTTGCTGGTTCAATTTAAGATTGATAATGAGATGGCATTAAATTCAATTTACTTAGTTAAAGGGATCTGATTATATGTAACATACCTTGAGATATGATCCAAAATATTTGGTGACAAATGGTGAATCACATTGTGATAGCACCATAATTTCCTGTTGGATATCTTCAATTTCATCTTCGGCTTCCTCTAAATCAATTATTTTAATGGCAACCACCTAAAATAGAATTAATTATTGTTAATAAATCTCTAACAAATTGCATCTTAACTGTAAGTTATAATATGTCTCACCTGTTGTGTACGTTTATCAATTCCCTTGAACACCTCACCAAATGAACCCTTTCCAATTCTTTCTTGTTTAGTGAATAT
Source organism: Coboldia fuscipes (assembly GCA_001014335.1). Lineage (NCBI taxonomy): Eukaryota > Metazoa > Arthropoda > Insecta > Diptera > Scatopsidae > Coboldia > Coboldia fuscipes. The sequence continues at coordinate 11,487 of JXOR01000209.1, forward strand.
TAGCTCCGGGTCCACCTTCTGTAAAGATAACAAAAGCAAAAAAGATATGATTTAATGAATTGCACTTTCATTTCAAATTTAATTAAAAAAAAAAAAAAAAAAAAGGAATTGCTTTCATCGCCCCAGAACAGACGTCATCATTCTCACAATTCATTCATTTTGAAATTGTCAGAGTCACTCTTTATGCATTGTCATTAAATGTTGATTTATTTCCCTTCCAGAATATCGTTTTTCCATTAGTTTTTTTTTTTCTATTCGTAATGTTTCCTTCAGACGGAATTGAAATTAAAATGCATTTAAAAATTGCAATGGCAGTGTATTGGTACAAAAACAACCAGCATACGTTTTTCAATTAAATTTTTATTTTATCACAGTCGCATTATAGGATGCCAACATAATTGTAACGATCGATTCAACAGAAAAAAAAAATGTTTTCTGTTTTGTTGATAAAAAAGCTCAAATGATATTTCTTGTTTTCCATATTGCATTTTACTTTTCATATGGAATTCACATAGGACAACACTTTTTTCTGGTATTATGTTGTTATCACCTGAGAACAATATGGTATTCGATGACGATGACATTATACTTTATATCATCAGAGAAATACTGAATACCTTTTGTCTCATTGGAATTAAATACAAAAATGTTTAATTAATAACATCAATTCGGTTTTTTCTCTTATTGTTATCGTATCAACAACAGAATTCTTTTACGATAATTCTAATTGTTTTTATCAATTTCATTTTAATACGAAACAAATAACCCAGTTTTGTTTTGAAATTAATTTCTCATTAGAAAAATTGGAAAGTAAAAATCCATTTAAGAAAATCACTCATAAAAACCTCGTAATCAAGTAAATGAAATGGATAAAAGATAATTTCACGAAAAAGTTATATTTTGTGCCATTTCAAATTGCAATAACATTTTGAAATGAAAAAGGTTATACTCTTTTCAATGGCAATACCAATTCCATTTCATGTTTTAAAATCGAATCCTTGTTGAATGTAATAATAGTTGCCATTTACCGTTTATCATATCAGTTTCAACGTCATCAAAATTCCGTCACGTAGATTAGATTCAACCGAAATGGCACCCTCATCATTATTATTTATAACATTTTACTATCATTTTGGTGTCTTATTCTCTTTCCTTATTTTATTTGGTTAGAGACAAAACTCCTCAAGATACTTTCTTATTTTATTCCCCACATCTCACTTAAGGTTATACAAAACCGTTACGATTATACAGACATAAGAAGTGAAACGATTGTTGTTCAACATGAAGAGTTAATTCGATTGTCTCACATAAAAATAAATTGTTTTGTTACTTTTTGTTCACCATACCATTTTTATAAAGACGCCCATCTTTAGTTAGCCACAAGTGTGAAATTCATCAAATTATTAAGTAACACAAAAGTAAGATGTTTATTCACTAATTTTTTTTTAATTCTTAAATTAAATGATAGATGGAATTTTTACTTTAAAATATTTAAATCACCCTAATTATTAACGTAAACAGTGATTAGTCTTTTTTTAGATGTGCTTGTCTCATTCATATTACCACTTGAATGGCTTAAAAGTATACACTCTGTTTTGTATTTAATTTTTATTATAATTGTAAAACTCAATAGAAGACTACGCAATATTTGTTCAATCACTTTGTTTTATGTTATATGACTTTTAAGTGTTTTTTTTTAATTGTTTATACACAAGATCCAAGAGTAGATTTGTCAAATTTAATACTCTTTTATTATTTCTGATATTTTAGTGCTTAATTCACAGATACGAATGGAATGTTGACGTGTTTATAAATTACAACTAAACATTTTTTTTTTTTTTCCTTTTTATCAATTCACATTGTGGTAATTATCATTTGTTTTGCTCCATCGCTTAAACAAATAAAGTTATTAATTTCTGATAAGATAACACAACAACTATCAAATCATTTTTGCTTATACAAACAGACGTTGGAGAATTTTTTTTTTATGAAAGTCAATCAATAGTCTTAACATCTAATGTAATGTAATTGAATTATAACAGTTTGAATGATATCATGTATTTCCTGGATCATAATAAATATCCTTGTACCATCTAAAGGGGACTAAGTGGTAAGACCTATATGACATTCAAGTCGAATGAATTATTGATAATCTACTTAATTCGTGATTCTAGGATTCCATAAATACGAAGAGGCATTAGTTCTCTGCTGACTTAATGTTTATTGTTAGATGAAAAGCGCGTGTTCCATATCACATCATATATGGAAATAACAAGAAACATATACGAGACAAAATACTGTAATCAGATGATGCCTTGTCTCTGTTATAAAAGAGAAAATGAAAATAATATTATTGTTTGACTCCGTCATATTCATCATAGAAAAAAGGGATGAAATCTCCTAAAGACAACATAATATTTTTTTATCAATTCCAATCAGTGAACCGTATATACATACAACATGAGTTGAGTCCTTCAAACTCCACTGTTATACCATACCAAACTATACATATTTCATCTAAGATTATAATCCTTTGATTCGTAAATTTCTTTTTATGAATTTTCTGATTTTTTTTTCTTCAGAACGTTCGTTTTGTCTTTATAACAAGGAAAACGGAGAAAATGGATTTCCATTAAGTGGCCTTACTGGCAATGAAGATGTGTTTTATGCGATACAGTGAGACAGAAATAAAAAAGGGAATATACATAACTTACTCATATGACCGCGTTACGTATCAACGGTTTCCCATCTATGCCGTTCAAGAGGAAAATTAGATGAATTGGAAAACAGTCTAAGATCCAGGACAACGATAATAAAAAAAAAACATTGAGAATTTTTCTTCCCTTCTTCGATGGAAAAAAGAAACATTTTCCAATTTAATATGGAAATGAAGGTTCTATGTTTTCCTTCATTTCCTCTTTCACCAAATAAAAAAAAAGAGATTTTCTAGTTTCAGTATAACAATAGCAATTTTATCCCTAAAGAAATATTCCCATCAACGACATAGAAGATTCGTTAGTGTTTTTCACCCAACCATTGTCTTGTGGTTACGCATCATTCCCGACTTTGAGTTGAATTAACTCATTTAAGTTTTTCACGTAGGCTTTAATACCCATGATATATTGGTAGCATCAAATCGTTTGTTGATTGGAAAATATCGAACCAAAAGAAAAAAAAAGAGATCAGAAGGAAATGTACACTATCGAGGTACGAATTTGCTATCAGTTACGTAAGAGACCATTAATAACACCGTACTAGAAACCTTAAAACACCATTCAAATAATATTTTATTTCATCATTTAGCCAAAGTGAGGAACCAAGTGGAAACAACAACAACCCCCCCATAATACACCTGTGCAATTGTGTAATGAAATTGGTGAACGTAAATGTGAAACATTGAATGAATCGTAACTCAACGAGTCACGAGTCCAAATAAACATGTTGTACATGATTTCATTTACAGGACATCCTTCCTGCTATGGCCACCGTTATTCACGTAACAGTTTTTATTCGGATCAAAATCCATAAAAGTTCAAATTTCTCTTGGGAACATGAACTTGTACCAAGCAAAGTGTCAGAGGTGGAGTGTACAAAATCTAATCCACACAAGACATGTAATAGGCAATTTCTTCCCTATATTGAAAATTCTAAATACCGAGGCCATAGAACCAAATACGTTTCGTATTAGATAGAATCATTTTTCACATTAAATAGCTGGTATCATGTAATCTTAGGTAACTCCTCTTGAACAACCATAAAAAACATGGTCGTAATATTTAATTCAAATAAGTTAAACAACGTATGGCAACTGTACTAAAATGCAGGTAAGTTAAATGTGTGAATCCACTACCTTACGTGTGCAATAAATTAGATTCGTATCAAACGCATACATAAAGATCTTATATTGATTGCGGTGATTTTCGCATTTATGTTGTTTGTATTTAATGAACAATAGATCTTGATTCTAATTGATATCACTATTCTACCTTTATTTGCTAGTTCATTATTCTTATTTTCTAGTCTTCAATAAAACGATTGAGTTCAATCAAATCACATTCCGTTTTTCTTTCTATTCCAATGAAAAGGAAGACGTTGATTAAAGTAAAAAATTCACGAACGTAATGAACTGCTATTTGAAAATGAATTTCAGTAAATTTATATGGTAATAAGACGTCTTCAATCATTTGATTACCCCCTAATGATGGTTCCGTGAAAAAATACGGTTTTAATTCAATACCATTTAATCATTCTTTTATCGATCGATTTATTCTTGGTTCTATCGCGAATCGAATTTCTTTGAACGAGGAAAGAGTAAAAAAACGCAAAAAAAAATCAAAAAGGAAATTCATGAATTTTAAGGATGGAAGTAGGAAGAGAACAAAAAACGATTCCATAAATTTACTACCATTTTCCAATTGATTGCACTTCGATAATCGAATTGATTACAACAAGAAATCATACGAATAGTCTATTCTTTTAGTAAGAACACATTATTCAATTTGTATTCATTGTCAATTGGCTGTTCTTGTTCCCACTTTCTTTTCGTTTCCGTATTGATACACAACAAGAATTTGTATGGTAATCATTCTCGATTAGGATCAACATAACCATTTAAATAATATCAAATATTTGATATTCATTTTACGACTATGTGAACAACCTGCGGGTACATTTCAATGTACACATTTTCATAAATCATATAAAACTTGAATATGTTTAACCCATCATGCAAATTATTTTGGTTTTTGTTTCATTATAAATTCACGGTACCAATATACCAAATGAAAAATATGAAATGAGGCAGAACAATAACATAAATAACATATTGAATGACAAAATGGGAAAACCAAAATGAAAATATTTAATTCTGAAAATTCCATATAGAACACATTTTGATTTTTCTATCTGTTTTTTGTTCACATATGTTGCATTTTAGTTGTCTATAAAAACGATTAAATTTTATGCAAAATAGAAGAAAAAAAATTTGTAGGTAAATCGAACGGCAATATTTTATTATTTCCATTGTTTCATATCTGTTTATGTCGTATAACACTACAACCAAGAGGTGTATTTTATTTAATTTGGATCATGAAAATTCACCGCAAATATCATGTTCTTTTGTATGCAAATTTTTTAGTCTTGTAGTACAGCTTTATCAAGTGAGTGAAACAAAATAAAAAGAAACACAACAGAATACGCGAATAAATTTATATGGTATATCAAAAGATTTGAAACTATTAATTCAGTGCGGCATTTTTACATGTTCTTGGCATCTATCTGTAACGGTGGTTTTAAGTGATCTCAATCCATATCTTAGGAAGAGCATCAAGAAAATCTTAAAATGTTAAGTAACAGAATTGCTCTCTTCATCCGTTTGTAGTTCAAGAGTACTTTAACTTCATTTAAATGGCTGAAGGGAATATGATGATAACTTTGACACATTGAATATTATTTCATAAGACATTGTTCACCTCCTCACTTAAACTAACACAAAAAGCCAGAAATTAAAATTAGAACGGAAACAGTGACCGTCGCCGTTTCCATGCAATTAAAATCCATTAATTTTTTTTTTCCATTCTCACATTTAATTAACGCATCTTGTATTTAATTTGATTTAATTGGGTGAAATTCATTTGGACAATAAGTTAGAAATTAAGCGTAATCATTGGTTACAGCCCAAAACAGAAAAAAGTTTTTCTATAATGAATCCAATTAAATGTTTCTTTACATTGCGTGCTAATTAAATGATGATGACGATTTACTAACTAATTATCCACAGAAGAATCTTAAAATGCGAACTCATTCAAATCTTTTACATTGTTTCACATTAAAGTTCAAATGATATTAATCTGATCTTGTGCAAGAAATAACTAAAACAATAAATGAATTGTTGGTATTAAAAATGATAATGACACGGCGTAAAATTATTGTCTTATGTTAAATGATAAATACAAATCATCTTTCTCTCGCGTATATCACCTCTCATAATCATGACTACCATAAAATAAAGATCCAAATTCATCATATAAATTTGGTTCATTTCAGTCAGTTAAGCATGTAGCATTAACATTCAACGAAACAGAATGATATTCAGCAAAACATAGTTAATTATGAATGCAAACGTCTGTCTTACATGCTTTTCAGCTAAACAGTTTTTAATATTATAAACTATTGAATTCAATGCAATTTATAATTCACGATGAACATGAATAATTCAGTGATAAACTGGTTTTATAAATTCCTAAAATATTTTCAATAAAATTCATTTGAAACTTAACGCAAATGTCTTTTGAAGTAAATACAGTTCCGATGTCGTCACAATTCATTGCATTTTTATGAATATTATACAATCAAGAGGTGCAAATACACTATTGTGTAATTACATAATCGTCTGAAGGTGTATTACGACAGTAACAACTCTTGTTACAGCATCAACTAGTTTTAATGTACAAACTATCATCATCTTCTTTGATGGTGTCAATTAATTGTCACCACAAAATCAGCGAATTGTTATCAAAACCAAAAGTGATTCTTATTGTGCTGAGATCAGTATCATTTCAAAACAAGTTTAATAGTACACCATCATCAAACACTTGATTCGTTTCCCAATCATTTTATACCAAAACCTTAATGCCATTCAACTTCTTGTTATAAACATTTTGTGTTACATTACATTTAATCCCTTTCCATCAAAACAGTTTTGACTTAATTTCCATTCAAATGAAATTAAATAGCAACGCGAAAAATATGCATCACAGTATAAATCATAGTAGAGATATCACCAAACCATTGTTATTTACGTGTTCGCTTATACTAAATTGCATATTTACTTACTTATGCAAGTCAATTTACCGAATAAATTAACCACGAAATTTACTTTGATTTCACCTCAGATTACCTCTTTTAAATTTATGTGTACATTCGAACATTTAATCCTGTAATTTATATAACAGATAGAATTTCCATTTATACGTATACAACAAAAGAACTGAGGTTAAATTGCAATAAATTAGCCATCATTTTATATTCTTTTTATTTATTTTCTTTTTTTATTTTGATAATTCATATACGCAATACAAAATTGCATATAATAAATAATTTATGCTAACGATTGTTCAACGATTTAACCAACAAAAATAAATTATAAATCGCTTTTTTATTACATCTCTCCAAACAAATGAAATATATTCACCAAAGACTAAAATTATTATGACAATGGATGTGTGACACTCCAAAAAAAAAAAGCTCAAAACAATGATAATGAAAGTGAAATAAATAAAAAAAAAGCTTTAATAATGATGACTTATTTATTGCACAATTCCAGTCATTTTATGGCCACCCAAAATAAAATTGTTTCAAATGACCATTTCAATAGAAAATTGATCACCCAATTGGACCATTAACTAAATGAAATGGTACGTTTTTAAAACTCAAATTAATGGTGTATTGTCCAATTGTAAATTGAATACCTCTGTCTTCCCATAATTGTGGAATTAAACCAAAAAAATTGTTAAAAATATAACAACAAGAGTATTTTTTTATACCATAACACATAAACTGAATTATGGGTATCGTTTGTCTTATTAATATACCATTAAACTCCATTCAAGTTTTACTTTAAGACGCCTTAGAAACCATAAGCAATTTTTTCCCTCAATTTATATAAAGGCGCTCTATTGTTCAATAGACAAGAAATTAGATAAAAACGAAAAAAATAAAATTTCACTTCTAGAAAGTCTCCTAACCACAAATGACCATAACACTATATTTGAAATGAACCAAAAAAATACAGATAATGGGATTTAATGCTCATGAAACTTTACATAATTTTATTTTCCTATTATTTTTATAGAAGATAATTCAATTTGTTTCATGTCTCACGACTCCAATATTCTTAGAAATGGTAAACCATAATTGACGCTCTCATAGTTTTCCGATTTGTCGTTCAACAAATTTTTTCATTTGTCCAACTACAAAGTTGCTTGTTTTCTATTTTTTTTATTTTCCCGAGTACAAATTTCTGTTTATTATTAAAACATCGTCAATAAATTAGATAATTGAATTTGCCACTAGTTTTAATAAGCTGGTTATAAACAACCATAAGCATATTATATGCAAGCACAGAAAATATAAATTTTGTTTTCATTACAGCTGCATATTACAAATCAATCAATATTGGTAGAGACTTTCAATTTAATTTTGCATTAGAGTGATTTAACCAAAAAAAAAACTGTGCACATTTCCTCAATTAAATTAACAATTATTCAATTTCCATCATTTTACATTAAAAATTAATTTGATTTTTTTTTAAATAAAATTTAATTTAATAAAAAGTAACATTCATTTTATTAAATTACCCATTTTCATGTTGTCAATAAAATGTTAACACCAGCTACGATACCAAACATTTACTGTTTATTCCCTTTAAAAATTATTAATGAGATAACTTTTCTTGTTACCAAGAGAAAATAGACGTTAAACTTCTTCGTTGAAGAGAATAAAATTTTTTTTTCATTCCTTCGACACTTTTATTTCCAATCAAATGATTAAAATAATTAAAATTTAAATAAAACTCGTATAATTGAAACAAAATTTATTTTGCTAACGGCAATCAGGTTAAATGAGCCTAAAATATTCGATCAATATTCATCCAAGAAGGTAATTACATTCACACGTGTATTTTATAAAAAATCAATTAGTTTCACTTAGGAATTCTTCGTAAACAGATTTCAATATTTGTACAACTAAATTACGAAAAACATATTGATTATGAATCAAATTTAATTGAAATTGTTAATTATTAATTAAACCAATCCAAAGTAATGTTTACCAATAAGAATATTGTTCATTGGATGTTATCCATGAATAGTTTTCACTCCCTATTTTGAGTCACAATGCCTCTAAACGTAAATATTTATGTATCAACGAATTTGCTAATAACATTTCGATTGGTAATAATTTTCAAAATACTATGCGAAAATCAATTAAAATCAGAGTGAAAAATCAGTCAACTATGAACGGCCTTCAAAACCAATCAAACCAGCTGGCTGAAAATTTAAAATACAAACAGAATATTCATTTGCATTTGAATGAAACCAAAATTAAATTAAATTCAATTTTAAATATTATTTGCTTAAAATTATTCAATTTTATTAATTGTGATAGCCTGAGATTATTTATCCAGAGGCTATAACCAATTCTATTTCTGTTTCATTTGCCTCCTTCGTATACAGAAAAGGTAGAAATATAATTATCATAAATTGATTTTTTATATTCTCCCATGTTGAAACAGGTGGAAAAAAATATATATGAATCTTTTTTTTATTTATACCAATTGGGAGTTGTGGCACATGCTCAAAATACCGTCTATTTTATTTTTTATTATTAAAACACATTATGATATCCAATTCATTTAATATTCGATAACATAAGTCATTGCAAATTCTTGTTTATAGTCGGTCATGTTGAATGGCATACAATAACATAAGAATAATTTCACAATTACTATTCCATCTATTTACTGTCGTATAAAAACTCTGTAAACCAATACAATTTGATACTTAGCAAGTGTCTCAACTGATTGAAAATAATTTATTCACTTTGTTGACGTCTTGTACTTAACTTCCTTGCATACTTTTATAACGTTTCATAGAAACTCGTATGAGGTTTTTCAATGGTGCCACGAATCAAAACCAGAAATAATAAATTTGCAAAACATTACCAAATAAGTATAGTATGAAACCAATCAAGAACATAATATTCTATTATGATTCATTGGATCGTTTTCATATGTATATGAATCTATTAAAATGTCATTTCCAATAGATAATGATCTTCCATCTAACCATCTCATCTATGTGAATCAATTGCATAGAACAAGATGATTCTATTTCATTTCATACCAAACAGTTCACTGAAGCGATTCACGTTTTGCTGATAAATTATGCATCTCTTACGAATATGTTTATCTTCATGCTGTGCATCATAAGGATGCAATACAACACCCATTTACATTACTTTTTACCCCTTAAATTACATTATCTGTTGGTAGCTGACAATGCAATGAATTGAATAATTTGCATTATTTATTATTGAAAATAGACGAACGACGAAAAAATTTCAATGAAATAAATTGTAAAGTACAAAGCGGCGACAATACGTATTGAATCATTGGTGCTAGATGTTATAGAATTTCATACACAATCACAAAGTTTCATTTCTTATAAAAGAACTTTCCACTTTTATTATGTATCATCCCTTATTGTGTACAAGATGAAATTGTTGTCTAAGTCCAGTTCGTCAAAGTTAAATGTAAAATTCATTTTGTTATGTAAATCTTTGTCTCGTTCTCATTTATAGAACATACCAAAATGTAACAAGACTGATAAAATTCTATACAATGACATTGGAATAAATATTATAAAAAGAAAATTGCAGACAAAATAAATCTACTTGGACAACCAAAGAATGAAATGCAGTAAATTTTGGGGTAGAAATCTGCAGGACTTATGCAGAGGACATTTGAGATTTAAAAAAAAACCAAAAAATCCTCTTAGATGAAACCAAATTTATTTTCATTCTATGTTTCCATTTCATTTACTCAGACTTTCTCTCATTTAAAATCTGATAGTTTACACTGAATCCCCCCCCAGTAATCCAAAGGTCTAATCTACACTACATAATCTTCATAGTGTCATCGCGACTACTGTAAAAAGACAATTTATGGTACCTAAATATCTCTTCGTTTTGATGTTCCGCATTGTTAAACTTTCATCAAAATGAAACAACAAAAAACTGTATCATTAAATTGCATACAATTTGCACTCTTCTCTCATATTAAACCATAATGATATTAAAGTAGTCCGTACCAAGAATTTAAAAACTTTTTTGATTAAATTGAAAACTAAATTATAACAACGAACATTAGATGTTTAGGTTTAAACATTATCTCTTGTTTAAGAACTTGATCTTTTCTTGCTGGAAATTTAATAACTTGAGACATGGAATAATTATCTGTTGACAAGAACAAACGATGTGTTGCTTCACACATTAACTTTCTTTTGACCTTTAGCTTTGTACTTAAATGAAACAAATTGATACATCAAACGACAGTTTAACGATTTATAAGTGTGTTGTAAATCAATTGATGTTACATCATTCATTACATCTATAATCAATCAAGTAAGTAATAAATAAGAATCTTAAATAAACCATAAAAAAGGTAATGAACTACCTCAATTAAAAGCCAGTAAAATTTAAATAAACATAATGATGATCTTGAACTGATACTGTAGTTATTAGTCATCAAGTGGTTGCATTCAATAATAACAACAAAAACGCCATTCTCTTTTAATATTTATGTTACCATTTGTTTTGAACAAGATAAACTAAAAATTTAATGACCACGAATTTACCAAAAATTATCATTAAATTATTATACTAAACCCACCAGAATGTCGGTTTAATTTAAATTACATAATCATAAAAATCACGTCACCGCAAACTCTTTTGATTTTTCACCAAAAACTAAAATTGCATCCGAACCAGATCTTGCAATGACATTGAAACGTATAAACTTCATTTGGTTGCTTTTAAATTTACACCTTGATATTATGTCAATGAAACTGTACAAAAGTTCTCCGTAATTTGGGTAATTTAAATCGTAACTACAGTTGAATGGAACACACAACATTACATATTCATGCTAAGCGTCAATTTATTCAACAATCAGCCATAATTTCTATCGTTGATATTCAAACAAATTACAGTTTAGGCATCTTCTATTAATGGATGCAAAATTACCTCTACGTTTCTGTACCACCATCTTTGTCTTAACATATTCAATTCCGTTCCCATGATGAATAACAAAAATGTCAATTGCTAAATTATAATAGACAGGACAATGCAAATGTTAAAATATTTATGTAGCACATAAACTTGCGGCATAATCCTTTTCTATTCAGATATTTTTTTTTAAATATTCAATTTCACCATTAATTATTCGTAACCATCTAATATCAATTCAATTGTCTTTAAATTCCATTTACGATTGACACATACTACGAATTCCATAAATATTCAGAGATCAATTGAATCCTCATTATACATTCAATAGATTTTCTTTTATTTAAATACATTTAGTTATTTATATTTAAAATCAATAATTCAATCCAAGACTCAACAGTTCAATAATGTATAAATAACATTCAAGCTCATCTTGTTATTACCATCGTATATGATGACATTGAAAACTATTTCTCACCCGCACCCAATAATATGAACACAAGTAATAATATCACATTATTTTTGGCATTTCTGTTCAATTCCAGTTTTTACCCAAGAAAACACTGAATATAAATGTTAATCGATTTGAATGGATTTTTAGTTGTAACTCGCTTACCAGATCACCAGCATTTTGTCGTAATCCGATTGACATTTTCCCATTGTGTCCATTACTAGAACTATGATGTTGTTGTTGTTGTTGCTGCGACTGATGATGCAATTGCTGTTGATGGTGTTGCTGTTGCTGTTGCTGTTGATTATGATGGTATTGTGGCTGGTGTTGCAGATAGACTCCTTCCATTAATTGATAGGTGCCAAACTGACTCTTTGGATAATAGCCAACACCGTTAGACGGTGTATCATACATAGAGGCTGGACGCTGCCGTCCATTTGGACCATATAAATGTGATGATTGTGGCTGTGGTTGTTGTTGGCTACGATGCACCACTTCAGGATATAATGATGATGGTATCTGTTGCAATGACGGTGAATGTGATAAATTTCTAGTCGAGTGAGTTATATTATTATCCATTTTTTGCCATCTTAAATTACTTTGTGCATGACCAGGATGAGGTAATGAATATGAACTACGTTGACCAGCCATATTCCATTTATTGGTACCACCACCACCGCCATTACTTCCATTGCCACCGTTTGCACTTGGTGGCGGCGGATACTGTTGATATGAATTCAGTGATCCATTCACTTGTGTTGAACTGATATTTTGCCACATCTTTTGCATTGTAATCGAATTGTATTTTACTTATTTTTTTTTTTTTAACTTTAATTTTTATTTACAATCGAAATAATTGAATTCACAAATCGATTATTGAACGAATTGATTTGTAATTTTATTTTTTATATTTTCAATATTATTTGGCTTGTTGGCTTCAACTGTTTCCATGTATTTGAACGGAAGCTGTTCATTTAAAATTGCCGTTTAAATATTAAACTCACACAATGATGTATATCAATGTTGTCGATTTAAATAGCAACAAACTTTTAAAATGACGATATTTAATAAACACTGTTTCAATGATTCACAATTTATTAAAAAGTCTTCCATTAAATTTAGAAATTAAAAAAAAATAACAAGAACTAATCGTTATTAATTAACATGGCACTAATCTGATTGTTTGCGTGTTATACCCTATTAGGAAAGACATTGAGTAAAATTTTACATAAATTTCATCATAAATTCAATGTTAAACACTGCTGATTCAGTTGACACCATAACAGACTGTTAAATATAAATGATTAGCCGAAAAAATAAAAACGGAGAAAAATTGGAAAGTCATCAGTCATTTAGGGATAAATTCTTGGCGTTTAAATTTTCATGAGTTGAACAATTTCTTAGCTGTCATCTCTAATTTGTTCACTTGACTTCAAAATCTTATGAAGCTGTGCTGCGTCTATTTATCAAGATGAAAATTCCGATCAAAATCACTTTAATTCTCATCAAATATCAACAGCGTAATTACATTCGATAGAAACTTTTCTGTTAATTTCTCCTCCACACATTTGATTTATCATTTATAAAATAATTTTATTCGTTTCGATAACCAACAATTAGACAACAAAACACTCTTTTCGATATGTAATCGCCCGCAGTTAAACAAAATATAAATTAAATATAATAAACTTAATGAAATAAAAACAGCGATTTTTTTTTAAGTTTTGTTTTTCCGTCACGAATATTAGCGGTTCGAACGTTGATACGTTTAATATGAGAATTATGTTATGTAAACGAATGAGTACTTCACTATAAAGTATAAACAGTACATTTGTATTGAATATTCCAGGTAATAGAATAACAAAACCATCACATTACACACGAAATAATTTTTTTTTATTTTGTTTCACAATGTAGGAGAACATGAGACCCATTACTTTTTGGCTCAAACATTACGAGAGTAAAGGGGGGAGAAACATTATAAAACAAAATAATAATAAAAACTTTGTCGCTGTTAGTTATAATATCCCATAGTTTTTTATTAGCAATTACCTCCTCTGGCCATTAGACGACACGATTCAATCGCTAAAATGAGGTGATGTATACTGAATTAACTATATAGTTATAGTGTACTTAACAACTGTACACAATTTTACCTTTTAGGTTCTTCTATATTATTGAATCAGCATTTTACATTTAATTTTTGTTTTAATTTTTCATAGCCAGAATCCATAGAGGGATCTCTCTCTCTCACTGAACAACAATAATATTAAGTTAAAATGCGGTTGAACATATTACTGTATTTAATTTCATATTTAAAAAGCTTGGCACAGTTTTTTTTATATCTACAACAACATCAGACTTATTATGTGGCATTAAAATCACTTGGAATATTATGTTTTGTATTTATACGTAAAAAAACAGATAAAAAAAATTACTTGTAAAAAATTGTACACGATTTTGCCTCTGTCTTTCTCTTCATCATTGTTTAATTCAATTTTGTTGTATCCATCTATTTTCATTTAAAAATTATGGAAAATAAATGCGAATACAATGATCATCCCCCCCCATATTCCTATAATCCAGTCAAGTTTATTCAAATAATAGTAAAAACCGTCTGTTTATTGTATTGAAATTGATATTTTTTTCATATAATAAATATGTAATACAAACATACGATGTATGAATGTGCAATTGTAAGTATTAAATTCCTCATTTCAATAGTGTTTGTTTTTCAAATTGATATCAACACATCATAATAGAGGTAAAACGAGCCAATTCAATTGAATTAATAATAAATAACATTAATCAGTTAAAACACGTTATGTATTCACATAATAAATATTTGCCGATTTTATCTGATTACATTCTAAACTTAAGTGAAAATTATTTGATGATGACAATTTAATAATTATGTCAAAAGCAAATAAAAATCTTCATAAATTCCATTCAGTCACTAATTTCATTCAATTTAATATGAGAAAAATTTTAATTCAATGTATACTCGAATCCAATATGACAGTGAATAAATTTGAGGGTGAAAATTACTATTGATTCTATTCAATACAAAGTAGCTACTTCACAATTATTGTTCTTTTTTGCGAGTCATTGAAAGAATTTTAATTCAATGGTGGCCTATAGAACTTAAATACCGTACGAAAAGCTTTTTAACACCGAAATGAGTCAAAACACTCAAATGAAAATAAAGTAGGAAATACAATCAACTAATTTTTTTTCAGTGAAAATCAATTGAATTTTAATTCAAAACCCAAAGAAACGATAAACCCGTGTTTGCAATTTTATTATTACACCTGAATAGTTGAACGAAGGAAATCATGTAAACCAATAGGCGCAACCAAAAGTCACCATTCAATTGAACGTGAACGCAATACATGATTACACTTACACACCTTTCTAGATTCTCATTAGTTTTTTTTTTTTACATTTTACAAAAGCATTTTTATTGTTCCATTCTTTGAAAACCATTTGAAGATTGATTTTCTGTGAAAATAGAAAATATTGTGGTACCCAAAACTAAATTTAAAATAATCATAAGAATTGAAATTGAATGATGATGTTCATCAATGAAAATGCATTAAAATGTTAACATCCGGTACGCTAAAGAATTTATTGGTACATATTCGTTAAAAATTTACAAGCAAACGAAAGAAACGATTCGTGCGAATATAAAACGTCAACGTTTATATGAAAAAGCTTCAATACATTTCTCATTGGTGTACCCCTAAACAGAAGATCAATCAAGCTCTACTCTTTTTGATTAAATTCCTTGAGTCAATTAGTCGCAATATATTGTAAAGCGAAGGGTGCGGTAGTACTGTCAAACAATGAATTACTGTGAATATTATTTAAAAATAAAATAAAATGAACAACACAGAGATTTCAACCAAAAAATCACCTTATCAGGTATGGCATTGATTTATTGGTGTATCGAAGCAGTCATCAATCACGTTCTAAAGTAACCACCGAACCACTCTAGTTCATTCGATGATTTTACACAATAACTAAACCAGTGAAATAGCAAGCATAGTCTCATGTCCTTTTTAGATTGATACCCTCAACTTACTCTGTTACTACCAAGATATACGATTCATTACATAATGAAACTTTTAACAATAAACATCAATAATTCTCAAGTCGAATGGTGTCAAATTAAATCTTTTTTTTCGTCGTGAAACAATAAAAAAATTGTAAAATAATACAGAAGTAGTTATAGGTGAATGGTTTATAAATATAGAGATCAATAACACATTCAACTACTTTTACTGTCCCACTCTTTGGTATTGTCTGGCTCTTCAACAACAGCAGAAAAATCAACTTTAAAGGAGTCAATTCACTGATTCAATTTTAATTACATGATTTCCGTTAGATCATACATATTGAAATGATGACTGTCTGTTAAGTCACTTTGGATTCATACAATTTACCTTCGGTATAGGTAACAGAATACGTAAACATTTAATACGTATTCATCAACACGAATAAAATACCAGACAAAATGTGATCATACTTTGCTGGATTGTGTAATTAATCACGATGTTGAATATAATAGCCATTGGGCTAGAAAACCTCTCAGATTTCATTTAAACAATTGTTATTATTACGTTACATTTTCAGTGTTTCATGTAATCAATTCTCTTGTATTATAGAATTATCATCATTGTACCTTGTAGTTGGTTGGTTAATGGTCAGCAGTTGTAGGTAGTTTCAGTTACCACTGAATACTGATATATTTCGACTGGTTCCACAAGAGAAATGAAATTTATAAACTTACATACATCAAGAGAAATACGTTAAACAAAATTTCTTTTTCATTGCACAATATTTTGTTGTTGGGGCCGCATCAATTACATAGTGGTTAACTAGAGTCTACATCCAATGCAATACAAATGGAGTTCATACTGTGTCTTGACTCAGCGTAAATTATGAAAATTAAAAATGCATTTTTCCATAATTCATGTACAAAACAACAAATATGATTCATCAGTTTGATCTCAGTTGCGTTTTTCAATTATCTTAATCAAATTCATAATATTACATATCGATGTGCATTACAAAATAATAAAGAAATACTGTTTTAATTAAAATTACTCTTAAATCGATATAAATAGGGTAAAACTACCGAATAATTTAGTAAGTATTCATAACCAAATAGAGAATATTGAATACAATGAATTGCATTTTCAATGAATTCAACGATTTGTATTCAGTTTTTCCAACGGGAAGTATTAGATGGGTGTCTGTACTGTTTGAATGATTTGGCCCCTACGTTTTGTAGTTCATAACTCTCAACTCTATTCACTGCTTAGTACAAAGCTTAGACTATACGAATTGTTTATAATTTTATAGATCAATGCACCCAATTATGATTATAGTTTTAATACAAGATTTAATCTGCATAAAATCCATTTACAAAATTCATGAAATTGAAAATGAACGAGAAATGCCCGTAGATCTGGTTGGAAAAATTACCTTCAACATTATTACCTTTATACCACATACACACACGTAGTTAAAGTCAATTATGACAATGAATACAATTTATTTGCTTTACTTTCCGTGAATTACTCGTTGATGTAATTTAAAAGCATTCGGATTATTCAATATTTCTAATGTGAAAACTATTCCGTATGTAATGAAAAGGTGGAAACAATAATTTCGTTCATTATTAGAAACCATAATACGATTAATATTATAGCACTTTAAAACTCATAGACTAATGATCAATTCTCTTTCCCATAAGATTCAATTTACGATGAAGTAACTTCAGTTTATTTAGATTCAGTGTAATATTTCAATAGAAACATTGTGCCAAAGAGAAGAAAAATATCGAAATATTTGAAACATTTTCCAATCAATTACTTCTAACTACAGTGGCGGTTATCATCATTTACTTTTATTATTTCCCATATTCAATGGTATCGATAAGTTTCATTACATTTACTAATCTTAAATGTGTCACACATTATTCCGTTTCTTTATTTTGCTCGTAATGAACAAAAAGAAACAAAAATTTAATCATTTTTTAAGTAACAATACGAAAATAAAACACTGAGAATGGAATGTGTTTTTGTAACGATATTGAAATTCTTATCTAAATAGACTACACCTTTGATATAGCACACCTCATTTTTATTGGATATGATGAAGCTTATTTTCATTACTCTACTAACTACCTCTCTCGTTAAATATTTTACTTTTGTCTTATTTATGTATTCATTAAGAAATCACAAATATAATTATCAGTTTAAGTCGTTGCAATAAAACATACTGTAACATAACAAAATATAAAAGATTGTACTCTTTATAACAAAACAAAAATATTTGTTTCACATTTCTATTTTAGATTATCCATGGATTTAATTTCAAAATAAAATTGTAACCCAAACAAAGTTTTATTGATTTACCATGAATAGAAAATAAGAGAATGCAGTTCAATCGACCCCAAAAACATTGACGTTAAATTTCATCGAAATAAATTTTATACAAATCCCATCATCAAGGTGAAACGGTTAATTAATGAATATTTTCGGTGTACGTAATTAAAATCGTGTTATAAAAATTCTTATCTTATTTATTCCGTCTCCAAACGTATTTAAACCACAAATAATAATAAATACTCTTTAACTTAAAAATTCCAATTTGTTGTTGGCTCTCCATTTTCTTATGATGTCCAATACCCAAACGAGATAATGTATTTTCCCTCACTTATTTAAATTAAGATCAACTAGTTTTCTATTTAGTGTTTAATAAGGCGTTAAATTATCCGAAAAAAAGTGGGGAGGTATTTTACATGCCCCCTTATCAGTTATGCGGAACAGCATAGCTGCCTAATGATTATTTTAAGATATTTTAATGGAAAATTTTAAACTAATTTACACCGTGATTTTCATAAAATATCTATGTACCGTTACCAAATTCCTAAATTAAAGGGTAAACGGATGGAAAAAGGTGCAAAGAAATAATTATAATGGAAATCCATTTTCCATATCAGGTAATTTAGTTAATAAAAATTAGCTTATTGGTTTTTCTTCAGTAATTTAATGCGCATAATCTGTTACTATAAACACATATATGAAATGTATGCCTACACCAATTGTTTTACATTAAAATTTTAAACAACCGATAAAATTTCAAAAGCTTTTAAAATTAGCAACAAACAATTTCCCTATGAACCCACCCGATATTTAACCGTAGTCCATCAAGTTGGTTCATCACCTTTATTTTTCAATATCTAATTTGTTTCCTCTGTTTAACGCAAAATACTCACACAATATGAGTTAAACTTTTTATTATTATTATTTTTATCTAAAAAACGTATAAACCATAAAATTTCATTAACAGTCGATCGGATTTAGTATTTTAAAATAGAACCGATAAATCAGGAATACCTCAGCATGACATTGTTTGTCATTAAAACCTTGGCTAAATACTTTTATTGCTTCTGTCCAAACATGACCGGATGGAATGGATTTTCAATTGACATTAAACACTCCTTCTTCAGTTTTATTTTCGTTCCATATTTATCGTTATAATGTTCAATAAAATTGATAAAATACATAGAACAACTTGTATTTGATATTAAAACTGTTGTTTCAATCATTTAACAAATAAAATCAATTGAGATGGATCAAATTTTGATTTTCATTTAATTTTGTATAGTGACATGTTATACCTGTATACCTGAATCAAATCAGTTATGAAATTTGTCTGATATTTATCAGTTTCATCGAAATTTGTTATACAGAAAATTTAGAGTATTACAAGATATTAAAAACAATACTTCGTTTTTTAAAAAAAGAATTACGATCATTTTCAAAATAACAATTTTATAGAACGAACATTTAATTCAGTTGATTACCTGTTGTGAATTAACTAGCCAGTTAAGTTTTAAATGAAATGGAATTAAATGATTTCTAGCATCAGGTGGTAAATCTAATTTCTTTGATTCCGAAATCAATTGAATGCTTTTATTCTCCCAGCTAGATTTCATCGAATATAATAAAATCGATAATTTTAATTTAGAAATTTATTAGAGTTCTTCTGAAATTATTAGTAATTTAATAATAATAAATGCTAATGACCACTTATTCGCATATAAAAATTGAGATTTTCTCCCATTCAACTAGGAAACTAGAGGAAAATAATTAAAATTATAAAAACTGCATAAAACCAGTGATTTATGAAAATAGCGAATAGTTTTTGTGTCGCATACACAACTAAATCGTAGTATGTGGCAAAAATAAACTGCATCTCTAGTGAATACCACATTCAATGAATTTTCATCCAAAAATGGATCATTAAATAACAGTGCTTTCGATGACAAAAACACATTAAAATGTATTCAATGCGCAACCATATGAAAAAAAAGGTCAAATTCCTCAGACGTTATGCTTCATTTCGTATATTATCGCGGTTATACCAACTACTATATGACTATAATACATATGAACCATTTTTCGAGGTCAATGCTCATCCAATATGTTTAATTTTAAACACAAAATACAAAAGCTCTCTTTTCTCTTGTCTCTGGGATCCAGAATAGTAAAATGTTAACGAATCAATTTGTAGTATCCAATCAATTTTAATGACATTATCAATTTATTCATGTTATTACCAAATATAGAAAACACTATTAATTGAATTGATTAACATATAATTTTCTAAATGAAACACACAGAAATCGAGATTATTTTCACAATCAAAAATATTTTCATTCTTTTGTAAACGGTTGTTCTCTCCACAGACTCGAAAAAAAGAAATTAAAAATGTACGAGATAGATAGCCAAACTGTTTTAAAATCAGATACAATCATACCTCAAGTGCACTCAAATGTACACGATAATTGATCGCAATTACAATATTTCAATGGTTAAATGTGTAAAACGTGTACTACATACGGTAATCCACTAGAGGGGATGGTTTCAATCAGATTGTTGTTTTTGAATTACATAAAATCTTATCATTTAATATTAAAATAATTACACTTTTCAATGCAAAACATTCCCTTCTTATCATATTGTATCAATGTCAAATTTCAAGAGGCGGTAAGTTAGAGAAAAATGAATTAAAACAATCATAAGCTGGTATTTTCTCTCTTAACATATTCACTGATTTCATATAAATATAAAAAATTATACCTCTTGTCAGTCATTTTTATAGCAATACAATCAAAATGAATTAAAAATAATAAATAATGACGAGTAAAAAGATTTATGAAGATATAAATGTGAACACAGGTGCACCCTCAGGTAATTTAGCGCATATCTCCAAGTCAACATACAGAAAAATCAAATTGACAACATTAAGCATATAATTAAAACCATAGTCCTCTTCATCTGTTACAAGAATTCTTTCATAGTACATTAAGAATTTATATACCATTTACAGACTACACACATTGTAAGTTCATAAAACATGGTATCACACACGCAAATGGATTAGCAATATGACTTCAAACAATAAAGGGAACTTCCTTAAAAAGTTACTCATTTGTTTTTCTACTCTTCGCTTTACATAAAACATAAATGCTAATGGAACAATGTGATTCTAAACTTTAATAAAACAAAATATTACCGTTTAGCTTTTATATTTTAATGTCACTATAGTTGAATGACAACAAACTAAGGAATTCATTAAAATACAAAGACCAACTTTAAAATATTTCATTTATAATGAGAATTACTGTTATTAAACACTCGAGTAGTAAATAATGTGTGAAAATTTTTAATTTTTTTGGGGAGGAATTATGCAATTTTATGTATGGCCATTGGCAGTTTATTATAAACGTCCATACATTAACTGACGTTAAAACCCATATTGGATTCAGTTGAGTGGAATAACTTGTCGGATAAAATATACGTAATGCTCTCTTAATCGAAAAAAAAAAAATATCTGGGACGATAGAAAACACTCATAGAGTTTTACAACAAACAAAAAAATTTCCATTCATAACGTTCCATATAACATCAGAGAGTATTTAAATAAGAAATAATTGAACTGAAACGAACGAAACTTACAGTGATTGGTTATAAGCGATTATCGGTACTGGCATAGAATCTAAAATTTTGTTCATTTAAAATGCAACAGTACACCTGTATAGCATAGAAACACTTCGTAATATTGTAAACAGTCGCTTAAATTCATGGTGATTGCTTTAATCTGTCTCATTTTAGCATCTTCATCACCATAACTTCTGTGATAGCAACACCGTAAGTTCAAAACTGGCAAGGACGAACAGTTTTGTCGAAAAGAAAGTTCTCCATTACGTTGACTAACATAACTCAAACTAAGCGGTTAGAACAAAAATTGCAAATAAAATATTTCAATATAAATTTAAAACAATCTTCAGTATCATGTTGTGCTCTAATAAAATTCATTAACTTTTCCATAAAACCAAAAGAAAATATTGATGTTGCTTTTATGTAAACATGCAATTCATCCATTTAGTCTTTAACATGTTAATTTCACTGCATAACTATCAGAAGAATTGAAAAAGATAAAAACTATCGTTACTAATAACGATGTTTTCCATTAAAAAAAAATTCAAAAACGCTTATTACACAAAGCTCTTGTGGCTTGATTTTATTATTGGACATGTTCAAATAGACAATATCCACCCAATCGAATGATTAATTATTATTACATGATTGGAATTTTACCAATAAAAGATCAATTCAACTTTTCTTTAACTGAATAGAACCAATTCTGTAAATGACAATTGGAAAAAGATCTTTTCATTTAAATGAAATGCAATAAAAAACGATCGAAATTGTAAAGAAAACCACATCATTTGTTTATGCCAAATGACCTAAACCGATGCCATTCAACCATTGAGATACATACCTCAGCTGAATGTGACATGTAAAAGATTTTCAACAATTCGGAAGAGATATTGTAAATGTTTACATGACAACATAAACAATTTCATTTTGTTACATTCTCTTCTATATCTTTTTTGGTAGCTCCCTTGTGATACCAGAGCCCCAAGAGGACAATTCAAGCGGCAAGTAAATTTTCTTTGACAACAACAATGAAAATTCCATACGAAATGAGAATACACACAAATTTTCTTTCTTGTGAAAATCTTTCGTTATCTATTTTATGTAGATTCCATATAAACGGAAGCATTCAAGCATATCAACGAAAATGGGATATTATTGTTCTGCCAATTTTATTTTTTCTAATGCCAATGTAGACCAGGTAATAATCTATCCCTAATGTTGGAGAATAGAATGTTTTATGTTTTCGCCTTCAATGGTTTTTTTTCCAACCAAAAATATTTTTCAATTGAAAAGAGTTCCAGAGTAAAACAGAGAGAGAGAGAGAGAAAAAAAAAGAAAATACGAAATTATAGGAATTACATAAAAACCGTTACGGAAAACATGAAATTGAAATGAATAGCGAAATATAATAACTGAATGTTCATCCCATGTGGATAAACGTATATAAGACGTAATTCCATAAATTAAAAACGTTTTTCCTTTCGATCCTTTCATTGTTTTTCCGTTTATTTTATTATTTGTTCTAATTTTATTATTTTTTTTTTGTTCATACTCTCACTAACTTCTGTTTCGTTTAACAAAAATAATATATTTTTTTCTTCTTAATACAAAGTTCATACGGAAGTCATGGAGAAAAATTTCCATTTAGATTATCCGCAATTGCAGCACCTGGTTGGGTTTCCAGTGCCATAATATTCCTTTGTAAACGGTACTCAATAGCAACAACAAAAACTGAAAACTTTTCTTTTACTTTCACGTTGAAATCCTATTAAAATTATCATCAAGATTTTTCACACTTTTATTGTTTCCAGTCATGGAACAGAAATACCATTTTATTTTTGTTGTTGACCAACAGATGTATAGAACCATCCCACCTATGCAAATTTTAAGTGTAGATTATACGACTATATTGGATGTTACTCATTCCAATACAATTTTGAGAGTCAAAATATTTAGTTGATTTAGGCCTAATACACATTCAAATTCTTTGCATTTTCAATGATTAAGAAAATCCACTCTGGTTATATTTAAACTCTGAACAATATTCCACACAGAATTGATTCAACCCAACATGGGATTTTACATCAGAATAGAATATGAAATAAGATCATTATGTAAATTAATTTTAAAAGAATCTTTAACAACGAAAAAAAAAAAATTAAAATACAAACATAACTGAATAATATGTAAGCGCGTGTGTTTTGTATTTTAATGATTCTCATTCAAATGTTAGAGGAACAACAATAATTTCCTATGTAATCTTCCAGGTCAAATATAATAGTTATTAGATAAAAGAAAGCATCTCAATCTGTTACTTTAAAAAACCAATCTCTAATGCGTCTGTATCAACATAAGAAATCAATAAGCAATGGATACACATTGTTTTCTGATATTCTATTTCCCCCCCAAATTTTTTTAGATTTACTCTCCCATAATTTAGTCAAAACCAAGAAAGAAATGATTGATTCGTTTCAAAGAAAATCAATTTCATCAATTGAATTTCACGTATTTTCTGCAAATATAATTCAAATGCCAATACGTACAAAATCTCTAACAGTGAAATAATTTAAATAATCTCAATAGATCTATCGTTCTCTGCTCTTAGCCGTAATTCAAAAATTCCATAAGAAAATTTTTCAATAGACAAGAATTGTTTTTATACTTTACTTTATTATTTAAATTGAAGGGTGTTGGGGACTATGAATAATAGGTTACCTTTCCAAAATCTATACCCGCCGTTTGCCAATAAACATACAAAATGGTTAATAGAACTCCAAACAAAATAAGGTATGGCTGAGGCCAACTTCTTTCGTAATATTTTCGTTACTTTTTTATATGAAATACACAAAACAGCAACAGGAATACAGAGAATGTTGTATCTCATTGGAAAAAATAAAAGAGAAACAAAATATTCATTATGTCACACTCGTCTACAGAAGGAGTGGCACACCAAAATCATTCAATATTCAAATATCAGTGTATTTGATGACTCTTTTATGTTTCATTTCATATTAATTTTATTTCAGATAAAACCATTTCCAATGGTTGTGATATGAATTACAAATTTGATGAATTTGATTCTTTTCAACATTACTTAATTCTGGATACCATTATAATTTGTAAAGTAAATCCATAATGGTTATATGTCCTAATAGAATCTAAGAAGTCTTTCATTAATTTAATAAAACGTCTTTATTCTTAGTACATTTTAGATTACTCATTTCATAAATGGCAAAACACTTGATGGGCGTCAATTGATCAAAACAAAATGTATAAAATCAAAAACAATAAAATAACATTTCAAATACAAAAACAAAAAAAAACAGACTGAAGGAATCTAAACGAAGATCGTATGAGAACTTTTACAAAATTACAAGAAACAGTTTAAAACAACTGACTTAAATCAAAATACCGAAATGGATTAAAAGTTAAAGCGACAGATAGAATTAACTGTCTAACAATACACAGTCAGTCACACACTCACTGACTCACTATACATGTCTCGTCTATTACGATATGTTGACGGAATTTGATTCTCTCATAGTCAAACCTCACCTCATCTATTCACCAAAATATCTAGGTAATATTATTGACCTGACCAACTTGAGTGGTTCTTATTCACCAAATAAATTCCACATCCCTAAGTTCAACATATTAGTCAAACATTATTACCAATTAATAAATCCTCTAGGCTTATTGAATAACTAAACATATCTGAGAAAAAAAAACATTCAACCATACCATCTGAGAAAAAAAAATAAGAGACTTTTGTTACCACCATAATAGAATTGAACAACAGAGAACAAATCACTGTTTATTATAATACCTCATTTTCACCTTTTAGTTTAAAATTAAAATGAAATGAATAAAAAATAGTATGTGATGAGGTAAGTTAAGTCAATTGTTAAGACGAATTATTTTTTTTTCTTTCTTTCTTTAACGGTAATCTTGTGAAAAAAATGAGTCTCGTTGATATAATATCATCTACAGTATATCATTCAAATCGTAACAGTTATACTTCTTCTATTCTAATTCATATATGGGAATTATCTCTATGGTTATAGTATAAAATATTTGGAATCAAGACATTTTGTAAATCGCCGCATTAGCGAAACCCCAACATTTTTCGACACCGTTTCTCTAGCTCAACTACTCAGCTTTTCTTTCACTACTATGAATTTTGTGAATTTTATGAATTTTATCGTTATTTTCATTTCTGTAACCATATTTCTCATTCATATGAAAATAAAACAAAATATTCCAAAACAACATAATTTGAATATAATGAGATAAATATCCATATATTTTCATTCCACATCCGTAACTGAACCAAACACGATAATATTCTCTCTCTTTATGTGTTCCCATATTAAAACAATTTGAAAATAGTTTCAGATGACGGTAACACATTAACTTTGTTGTATCTATTTTACTTTAAAATGCATTGTATTTTAATTCAAACAGAATCAACTTTTTTTTTCTTTCAATCATTATAAATACTCTTGCACTCAAAATTTTTATATAAAAAAAAAATGCTTCCAATAAACGGTGTGTATATTTAAGTAGTATCCATAATGAATTTAAAATTGTTAAGTTTTAAATTTGATGTTGTTGGTTCTTTATATGTCATTCACTGTGCATTAACACCGTCAGAATAAATAATTTTTAAAGTGAAATAAACTCAATTGTTTTTAACCTCATCCGATTTAACATACTTGATGAACAAACATAACAAAATTTAACCAAAAAAAAAACAAAATTATCCATGACTTTCCATTGGAAATTCAGTGAAAAATTAATGAAATCTCTGTTTTTCATTTCATTGCGCTTTTAACAGAATTATTTCAATGTTTCATTTCATATGATCAAACTTAAAAATCAGCAGCAGTAGAACATTGAATTTTGCTGTTTTTTATAACTCGGTTTTTGTTAAATAAATTTCATTTGAAATTTATTACAGGTGAACACGTACATAAATATGATTATGATTAATGAACTATTTCATTTCTTATTTATATTTTTCAATTTTATTTTATTAAACCCAAAACACACTTTTATACTTCTTTCTTCGTTATTTTGTTACAATTTTTATTTATTTTTCGAAACTTTTTCTTTGTATTTCCAACATTTATAACATTTCCTTTGCACTTTTATTATTAAATTCCAATTATTTGTAATAATGATTTACACATACACATTATTTTCACTTTAAAATTATCACACATTGGCCACAATAAAAACAAAACAATAATAATTTACATTCAACTAGCTTCCTTTAACTCCAATATTCACAATATCCAATTTTAAATTAGATTAATCCTCAATACACTTAAGCGATTGTAATTACACTTGTTATAATTTATAAACTATAAGAATTCTCATTTAGAATCAACAAATGAGGAATTTATATATTTTTTTATTACACGAATTGATAAACCATGACAAATGGAAAACGGTATATTCAACATTAATAATAAAAAAAAACAGTGTTTAACTTCTTAAGTAATCGAACGTTAAGAAACAACTGAATATAACAACGAATGTGTAGTAATCGGTAACGTAAATGATTTCATATTATTTAGAAAAAAAATGTATTTACAATCAAGACTGTATTAGTCTCAATCCATACAGTGTATTTTAAAATTAAAGAAATAAAAAAATATACAGGTAAATGTATTAACCGAAATCTACCTGGAAAGCAAATACTTGTTTCGGATAACCACTAACCATTTAATTCACTGACACAAATGAATTTTCTCTCTCATCGTCTCTGGTATAACAAAAATTTCAACAAGAAACCATAATAAAATATGATACCATTACACAGAAATATGAAAATGATCGGATATATTCAACCCAATGCATACCATCATAGTATTTTCATTCAATACCTGTGTACAATCGTCGCGTATTTTTAAGTATTCGATTCAAAATAAACGTAAATAATAAATTCTTAACTATTTTGTATTACACTTCTCTTCATTCGGTGTATATCAACCAGAAACAAACAGTATTAACGAAGACTCTATATCATTTTTTTTTCTCTTATTCTTTTCATCTATTTAGTAAGTGTCCAACGTATCGTTAATTCATTGCGGTTGACGCAATACACATCGTCAAGTTACTGCTAGCTGAATATTAAGTACAATTTCCCTTTATAAAAAAATCATTCTATATTTTCCTTCTTACGAACCAATGATTATAATCGTGTACAACGTATACACATCATCTATGATAAAAACAAAACAAAAGCAAAATTTATATGCAAAAACAACCATTGCGCCTCCATTTTACTTATCAGTCTTTTTGTACCACCTTAAGTATACCTGTACAAAGTAAACGTAATCTTACATCAAAAAAGAAATTATTTCACATAAAAACCTATTTAATGTTTAGCCCGTGAATGAAATTTTCAAATGGGCTTTTTGGTGTAAATACAACAAAATGTTTATATGCTTAACATGGCCAAATGAATAGAACTTGTGAACTTCACAAAAGAAACAACAAAAGT
This sequence comes from Coboldia fuscipes, assembly GCA_001014335.1. Taxonomy (NCBI): domain Eukaryota; kingdom Metazoa; phylum Arthropoda; class Insecta; order Diptera; family Scatopsidae; genus Coboldia; species Coboldia fuscipes. The sequence goes on from JXOR01000209.1 coordinate 40,255, forward strand.
AAAAGAAGTGAATTTTTCTATGATAATAACATACCGTAATAATGGTAGCGTGTTAAAAAGGACACAAACACTACATAACACATATCGTCTAAATACATAAATCTCTATTAATTTTCAACTGCGACTCTTTGGCATACCAAAGTGTATATTCAATGCCTAACTAAACGAAAAAAAACCATAGAATTATTTATAAGAATGTATACGTGACCATATGGTTAAATTAAAATGTTATGTTTGCAGTTTTATACATAAACAGGTAACTTGAATTAGCTTAGAAGAAAACAAAAAAAAAATCATAAAATATACAACCATCTCGTTATGTTTATTAATAAATGATACTAGTATTCAGTGTTCCCCCCAATCTAAGAGACAAGTGGAAAACTGAACATTATTATGTATAGTTTACTGCAGAATCATAAAAATATTATGATTATTTTTATTCTAGTATTTCACACAATTAACACACTAAAGACTACAGTATCCTCCTCCATATATGTATAAACAAATTTAATTAAACTAATCATATAATAACTTTTTTTTTTCTTTCTCTTAACTGAACACATTTTCACCATAATTTTATTACACTTGGATGACAATAATGCGTCGTATATAAAATTATGAAATCATTAACCGGTCATCAAAGCTTCTCTCATAATATTTTTATTCAATTTCCACCTCTAATGGAATCTCAGGTATTTCTAAATGTGCATCATCAAATCAACTACAGACGTTTTAGTAGCCAATCTTAACAGTGATTTTCCAGCAAAATATATCAAAATAAAAACTGTGTCGTTTACATAAACATATGTGACGTGACTTATGGCTGATAATTTAACACATGACAATCCTCATTTTTCACAACAAGATTTGCCTTTATTTCTTTAACTTATCCGCCTTATATTCTTATGCCAATTCATTCTTCAGTTATTCTTTTCCATCGCATGAATATCAATCTCTTTTAGCCAAATCAAATGCCATATTGATTGCTTAATTTTTTTTTATTTTCTTTTTATAAAATACATGATGTGAATTATTTACATTCAAATCATTCTGGTTTTTATTTGGATCTGATTGAAGCTTTATTTCCTATGCCATCAAAATCCGAAAAGAAAAGAAAATTATCGTATTATGTTGATTGCATACGTAATTGAGGCATACACACCTCAACACATAATAGAATAGTAAATGAAATACGCCGTACTTATTTTCCAATGTAAAATTTTCGCGGAACATTGAATATCTAATATAAATTCATTATTTTATTTATTCTTTTATTAGCCCCAGTATTATTACTTTTCTTAATATTAATGTGCTGTAATGTTTTAGACGCAAAGAATCACTAGATTTATGTATATTACCATTACAATTATTATAGTTAGTTAAGTAGTCCCCGCATTTAAAATAAAATCAGTAAGGCGTAAAGAAGGCGATATAAACAGCGTTACATTACGAGAGTTACAACTTACAAGAGACCAACTTTATTCTACGGTATATGTTAAAAGAAATGGTGTGCCTGAGTACTTTATTACTTTTCTTACTGACAATTGAATGAAGATTTCCCAAGTTAACGCAATATGTGAATGAATGTATTATAGACAGTGCTCGTCTACTCTGTTGCAACCATTTAATAATATACCATTATAGAATTTTCTGAATTAGGGTCGGTTATTATCAAATAAGATTTTCTTTCTACCATATCAACTACCGACGAAAGAACCAAAAGACCAAAAGAGAAAAGATAGTAATTTCACTTGAACTGAGGGTGTATTGAATTATCCAAATAATTAACCGTCAAGTTAGATGTTCATCAATTATACTTTGTACCCATAGACACTCATGAGTTCTGCCAATTTAGTTACAGCTAAATATTCCTTTTCATCAGCACAATATTATACGTTCCACATTGAAATTGGAGCACCATCTTAAAGACAATCTCTAAACGTTTTCACTAAACAATTCATCTTAATTTACTTCGATCTTATTCTTTTACAAAGTTACTGAAAAACACAGCCTTTAGTAATTATTTTTAATGTTTTTCTTTCAACAACATCATTCGACTGTATATTTTTGTTCATTAATTGAAGTCAAATATACTCATTAATATGGAAAATAAGCCGATTGTTTTCTTATAAATATATAGATTATGAAGGGAATTTCTTAAAAACATAACAATTGATCCAATAAAAGACAGACTAGCACTTAAATGATTATAATATGCATATTATTATGCTTTCATATTTTCTTATTCATTTTCAGAGTTCCATGAATATTTACATGCAAAACATTAATTGTTATTGCATTCAAATTATAAATACAATATTTAAATAGAAAAAAAAACTCAATTGTTCAAGAACAACATTTGAAATGATACGTAAATAAACCAGAGATAGTATCTTGTTGGAAATAAAAATAAAAAGGTACTACACTTTGTTTCGTAATGGCAATGTAAAGAAAGTGCATTCAGTTTACCGTTGCCGGTAAATCATAGATACACCTTTTTTTTTTCTTCTTAAAGTCTACAATATAAAGCTCTAGCTCTCTTTATTCTCGCCCATATGCTACAATTTGTTTAATATCCACTCATGTATTTAAGTTATTTCAACATTATATGTATTACCTTCACAATGCACAACAAAAGCAAAACTTTCTATTATTTTTCTTAATTATTCATAAACATACTCCTTGCACGTTTCAGTTTCTTCCAATTCTATATGCCATCCATTATCATTGAAACATTTCACTGTCATCTAGTCTCAATTTTCAATTCTTATTATTCCTATGGCACGAGTATTCAATGTTCTTTTTTTTTTTTGTTTTTCAATCAATTATTGATGTACAAGACAAGAAAAAAAAAACAGAAATTTTCTTAGAATCATAAAATACGTGTATGTTTCCATTGTCAATTTCCATTTCATTTGATTCAGTCAAGTTATAAATCTTAAACTATAGATAAATGTGTTGTTCATATGAACTTATTATATCAACTTTTATTATATTCTTTCCTATCAGTTGGTTCAACAATGTATCGTCAAATGCCTAAAAGATTAATAAACGCTTTATACAGCGCTTTGAATGCGTCAGTTAACAATTTACGCTTCGCATACAACCAAAAGAAACAAAAATAAAATAAAAGCTTATCTTACTTCACCACATATGGAAGACATACCACAAAAATCAAAACCGTCAACATCATAAATTGTATTCAACCGAACAAACAATCAAAAAGAATAAAACTTTTCTTTTCATTTCATTTCTTTTTTTCAAAGAAAAACCAAAATTCTTAAGAGAAATACACGCGAATTAAAATTGAAGCAATAGAATTCATCACATTTTTCTTCTTTTTCTAATACAATAACTGAATGGAATGTGTTAAAATGTTTGATAAAAACCTCATTTATGTATATGTCATCTCTTACTGAAAATTTTTGATAATACAATTGCCAATTCACAGTAGGTGATTCACACCACCCACCCTTGATTCGCCTTGTGCCACAATACACTCAAAGCCCATCAAACATTATCTATAAATTTTTTTTTCCTTATTTTTTTCCCACTTTATTTTCGTCCTTCAATAAGTAAGAATTTATCATCATACATGTAAAACTGTAAGTAATCATCTGTGTGACACATAAACACTTTTTGTTTGTTCAATTTTTATATACCTTCTCTCTTGTCATATACCCTTAGTATTCATATCTCAAGGCTCTTTGATTACAACGTAACTTCATATATTATGTCCCTCTACCCAGTACGCATATTATATTCGATATAGAAGATCCTTAGTCATACATAATTTTGATGTAATAATATTGTCACATAACAGTGAATTCAAAATGTAAAGGAAAATTTTCTTTTCCTTTATTTTTATTTTATTTAAATACATAGACCACCCTGTGCCTATATAATTTTCACCTAACTTAAATAGCATTAAAGTAACAAAAAAGAGCGAAACATTTTAAAATAATTCATCAACATTGTTTAAATTACACATGGAAAATAACCTCATCAGTGTACACTTATTTCCATCATCTCTTCCGTTTTTCCTCATGGATTCCGTGACATTAAAGTCTATTGCCAGCATTGAGGCGTCACACACTCTCTATACCATCGGATTTTCATATTTATCGCATGGATATTATGGCAATACTTTTACTTCAACGAAAAAAAAGTTATAATATCGTAAAAGCTGATGATTATTAAGGAGACGAAAAGAATGGAAATAGGAAATCTCCATATTATAAATTCTTTCGCTACAACAGATTACTGGAAAATTTATAATATCTATGAATTGTACGTCATTCAATGCTACCGTTCGTCAACTTCACAGAACATTTTCTTGCATTTTACACATTTATAACAAAAAAAACGGAAAGAAAATCGATTATAATAATGAATGTGTATTCTTACGCAGTCAAATGTTATGTATTGTAATATCGTGTGGCGAAAATAAAAACTCACAAGAGTATTCACATTTACACTTCACCAATAATAAAAAATATAAATTCAAGTACAATTCATAATAATAACTCCCCCCAAAGGTAAATGAAACATGAGTATCTCGTTCAATCGAATCAATCTGAACATAAAATTCATCTGTTTTTATCACAATTACCGGATATTCCTTGAAATGTATTCGTTCTTTTACCATTGATGTTTCACGTTCTTAATTCAAATAAAAGGGCGAAAATATACATTGACACTCACCTGAAATGATAAGAAAGAGAAAAAAAATATTAATGATATTAATGACTTAATAATCTTGATTAAACTCAATGCAGAGTTTCAAAATGATTAATGCTAAATTATATGGTTCACTAATAAAGTATCTGAGTCACAACATGAAATGTACAAAAAGGCTCATAGATTTCAATTTGTTCTAATGGTTATGAGAATGGACAGCCATTTTCATTATATTCGCACAAAACACCATTCCATAATTCAATGGCCGATTAATTGATGATATTCAATGCTGAAAAATTAATACAATTTCCACCAATAAACTGGACATCCTTTTAGTAACAACCTCGTAAAAGTCACCATAATATTAAAGCTTTCCTAAATGATCGGTCCACTCCATTGCTATTATTCTTCTTGTTTTTAGTAATTACATTAAAATGGTAAATTAATCTTCGGTTCGTTAATTCAATTTAGAAATGGAAAAAGTCCAAAATGACATAAATTCACTGTAACCGGATTGCTTTTGAAAATGTTATGCCTCCACTTTTGTTCAAATATTAAATGGTCAGCAAAACTTAATTTTCTTTCTTTTAGCCAATCGCATAAAGTTTATCCTTCCAAAAAATACTTGAAATGAAACTAAAACTCATACTTTTTCATTAAGAAAATTTTCTCCGTTTGGATAAACTTATGAGCACATGAAAACCATAATGAAAATTTCTCATTAAATTTCAAGAAAAAAAAACTAAACGAAAAAGTTTAACAAGACAAACGAATTATCGAAGATCTTTTCATTTGTGCAATTATAAAAATTAAGACTTCCTCTCACCACCATTACTGGTGATTCATCAAACTTCTGTCACTGTTCCCTACGACCCCTTGCTTGCTTATTATCGGTCATCAGATGATTTACAACAATTTATTTATCATTAAAAGAAATGTGAAGTACGTAATAAGATCGCCAACATCATTCGTATCTATCCAACTCATATCATTCAATACCAACTAATCATCAAAGTAGCAACTCAACAGTTTTTTTTCCATTCGCTACCAAGTAATTTTCACAACATAGCAATTTTTTCCTCCTTTTCATATTTCTATTTTCTTTTATTTTATTCCATCAAGTCCTATAACTACCCATAAAATGAATATTATGCTGAGTACATCATTATTTCAAATAAAAAAAAAAATAAAAGAAACAAAATATTCTGTTGACTAGTTTCAATCTCCACATTTTGAAATTGTAACTGATATTAATACAAAAGACAAAACTTACAATTTGAATAGCACAAATTAAAGTAAAAAATGTACAAAATAAGATAAAAAAAAAATATAGAAAACAGACGACAACTGAAAGGCGAATGAAAAACGAATGAGAAATAATAAAGACAAAAACACACTCAACTGGGTTGTCAGAATACAGGCGAATTAATTTACAGATGGAAGCTTAACGACGAAAGCTTTAGCAAACAAATCAAAATCCAAATCAAAGTGTTTTACTCTCTCGTTTACTTAAACAGTAACGTTGTGGATTGGACAATTCAAATGAAATTGCCATTTAAATTAGTGTTTTTGCTGAACCAACACAATCTAATTCAACCAGAGTCAAAGAAACGAAGAATAAAGAAATTTAAAATTATTCAACGTATGTAGTACCAGTAACGCACTTTACTACCATTTATGAGTCAATTAAACAGAAATAGAGATTCCATCATTAAAAAGCTTTTATGCAAAAATCGAATGAAAGAGAAACCGATAAGTTTTACTGAAGTTCTTTCCTCGTATTAATGCCAATAGTCGCGGCGGCATATACCGTCATTGATATTTGATAATGAACCGTAGACCTTTCAGTATTTTAAAGAGTAATTTTACTGTTTATTTTTCGGTAACAGGAAAAATTCTCAAACAGTTTGGTTTCACCATAGTAATTTTTTTTTATGATAAAATACTTCTGTTAAATAAAATACAAACGATGGTGATTTCATGGAAACGTTAAGTTGATTTGCATACCACCAACAGTGAATCATTTTATTCACCCAACAAAATTTGAAATTGGGATAGGCAACACAAACAGCAAACGTATTGGCTCAATATTAATGTTGATAAGAACCCCAAAAAGAGACAAGGTTCTGTTGTGATAAGACCCACAGAGTTTTAGATTTATCGCAGTTTATTTTTATAAATAAAAATCAAAAACTTCATTTGATTCTTTTCGAAACGATTTAAGAACTTTTCTTTTTTTTCACCCAACTTTCCTTTTACGACAGAAAATTTAAATCAAGTGACAGTTTTCCTTCAGAATATCTGTACTAAATCGAACGGTGACAGACACAAAATGACCACGGACTACCGAAAAAGGTAGATGGTACGTAACTAAGAGACTTCAAGCAAAAACTTAAAATTAAGTATCTAGATTACGCAGTTAATGATGCTTTTCAATCCATCAGTCTGTGTGCCATCAATAACCGTATGAACAACAACAGAAGCACCAACAGTAGCACCCAGAAAGAGAGATAACCAGTATAACGGGCATTGTCATTTATTCAACAAATGATTCTTAGTGAAAAATCAAACTACAATGTAATTCGTATGAAATCGATATATTAGAGTGAATGAAGATGCCAGTATAGAAATCAAACTAACCGTATTCGATGATTTGGCGACATTATCAAATGAAGTATTCTGAGACTGTTTCTTGATAAAGTACGTGGATTCATGTTGACTATTATTCTTTAGTTTCGACGTTGGCTGATGATGTTGTTCCACAACTGATTTATTTGATTTTCCAGTTGCTGTTTTTGTTATTACAGTTGTTTTAGACGGTGATGTTGTTGGTAATGATAGTGTGGAACTGGTGGCGGCCAGTGCTGTTGTATCATCATTATGATCTGATGATGTTGGGGCTTTTTGGAATACCATCGCAAAACCACTTGGCGATGGTGATTCCTCAGCCCCATGAACAGCACGCCAACGTCGAAAAATTGTTAAACTAATTATCTGCTTGAAAATATTAATTGTTTTTACTTATTAATTTCCACAAATAGAAATAAAATAAACAATCTTTTGGAAAAACTAAACAAACGAAGACGTCGATATTCCAAAATTATTCGTTTGTCTTATTCTTTGTTTTTATTTTCTTTTTTGGTTTCCTTATCAATTCACAATAATTTTCAATTACACTTTTAACTCGAAACAAAATGAAAAATCAAATACACTTGGGTACAAGTAATTATTGTATAGTTCACAAAACATTTAAAATACTAAAACAAAACAAATTTCACGTCTTCCTGTACTGTGAAACTTCGTCCGACTGTTACTACCGTTTACATGCTAATTAGCGTCTTATTAAATCATTATTATTTCACATTATATTTTCCTTGACATAATCCATATAAATTATTTTTATATGTTACACAACATTATTTAGATTATCACATCTCTCTATCGCGCAAAATAAAAAAATACAATAAAACAGGTGTAAATTTGTTATATGAACACTGGTTGGTTTTAACAGAATAATATATCGATAATACCAAAAAAATAAAAAAACATTCACACACACAATAATATGCAAAAATATTATCAGTTTTGTTATATGAAGTGAAAATTTATAATGATTTTTATGTGTAACATCATTATTTGCATAGTTAAATACACAAATTTCACATGTGAATCATTTTAATAAATTAATCATCAATCATCGATTAACCAAATACCCGTTGGAGAACACATTACACTAATCAAATTACTTATGCCATTACACTTCCATTCGAGTAGGGGAATAATTAATTCAAAATTATGATTTAACAAGAAAATATAAATAAGTAATTCATAATTTCCAATCTGATTGAAGATAAATGCAACTGAAATCAAATCAAAATCACCAAATTGATATCACACATCAATTTACCCTTGAACACATCACAAAATGTTTATTTCCTGTTACTATATGGTTTGATTACATTGACGAAGAAACAAAAAAAACGAATTTCTTATAAATTTTAGATGTAATAAAATTGGCGACAGAGAATTTTCTATTTTCTCTGTCACAGAAGTTTAACTCAAATCGATGAACTTCGACTACACTTTTCTTCTAATGATTTTATCCCTTTTCATATGTTCGAAAAGAAAAATTTGTTTTTTCGTATAAAAATCGACAAAAATATCATAGACTGAATTCCATTAATTTTATTTTCCAACCGTACAACCTTTAACCGGTATACACAACAGACTGAATTTGATAACAAGAAATCCATAACAGTGAAGGGAAATATTTCCCCCTATTTGATACTTTCAGTGAACTTTTGAGAGCTTCCCAAAACAAATACACTACTCCTGAAGTCATGAACGATTCAGAGCAAAAATTTTTCTTCCTTCTCTCCTCTCTGTTCACTTGTCGCATTTATTTATGGATAAATACATTGAATATGGTTCAAGCTACAATATTTCCATTCTCTTTCACATTGTATCCACAGAGAGAGTAGGAGAGAATAAAAAACATTTCATTTACCAGTACCATTTGAGAGAATGAGAATTGAGAATGAATAATACTCCACCATAATATCCGTTATGTAATTTCTGGCATTCACCATGAAATGAAAAACTAAAAATACACATAACCAACTTTCCATCTCATTCTCACCCCCGTTGTCGTATAACATTTTCCTTTACCATATTTTAACTAAACCATAATAATTTCCCATTTTCCACAAGCAAAACCGATTATCAAAACCTTGATATAATTTTCTAAATAAATTTTCCATGAACTTGTTTATCACATTTCCCCACATATAATTTTGTGCCATTCTTCCATATTTGCAGCATAATCATAATAATATCGTGTTTTACAAAATAGAAAATAATAAAAAAATATGTTATTCGAAGGATAAATGATGAGAAAAGTATTGAATCAGATAAAAATCAATCAAAGGAATGAAAAAAAAAAGAGTGTAGTTGAATTCAATCAAACCGCAATACGGTGAATGTAATTTAAATGGATTCATCTGCAATAACCTTTATTAAATTGATGTTGAGTATATCTCATCCCATCCCAATACATCATCATAAATCGCCAACTCTACCTACTCAAATTCATTGCCAATACATATTGGACTGCTGACTCCAGCAGTCTATCATGCATATGATTTTCCATAGTTCATTTTCATATGGTACAAAGCCTTGGTAAAGCACGTGCCAGAAAATGGGATGCTTAAGTTTACATAACAATATTGTTATTTATAGAACACATAACATTTTACCTCACACTTTCCACCGAGAATAATCCCACAAATGCCCAATTTAAAGCGAATGATAAAAAAAAGACTGTTCAAATGATATATTAGGAGATAACAATCATTCAAAGATGTGTCTATCACTCAAGAATGATCTGTCCAAAAAGGTTATTTCAAATGAAAATTGCGCGAAACAAAATAAAAAGGAAAAAATTCACGCTAACAAAATGCTAAACATAAATTTTCGTTCATATAAAATTCATCATAAGTTTTCCATATATAAAAATGGCTACCAATATGAGTACTTGTGTTAATGGAGCCTATGTACAAATTATGAGATCATCTGCCAAAAGAATTTTTAAACATTAAAATCGTTAACAGCATCACATAATACTTTGGATAAATTCCATAAGCACAATAAATAAATGAAGAAAATGATTGATAGCAGATAATATGAATAGACCAAGACAAAATGTTAAGAAAACATTGCAGACTACTTCATACCATATCCTTACTGAAGCAAATCTTAATAAAACCGCAAAACAATAATTTATCACTTCACCATTTGGTTTGGAGACACATTGTTCCGGACCACAATCGAAAAATTTTAGTTTAACAGTCTCAAAGAATTTTAATCCAACCAAATATTCATCATTTTATAAACCAAAATAAATATCACAAAAACCAAATATAGAATAAGATAAAGTTTCTTAAACAAATTTTCAAATATTTTCAAATCGAATTTTAAAGCCAAATGATTGAATTTGATGGAATTTATATCAAGAGGATGTTCATCTCCTTTTTAGTTTGTTCGATTAACCGAAAACAAAAAGAAAATAATTTTAAAGTTTTCAATGAATCAGAGAGTTTTCCTTTTCACTGCCTTTACAAGTGGTATAAAAGAGTTTCATTCAATTTTTCATTAATTCTCATTCAAAAGAAAGAAAAACTTCTTATCAAACTAAATATAATTTCAATTGAGAAAATTTCATCAAAAAACTAATAAACTAAGAATTAAATTGAATATTACAAATGGTAATACAACATAATCCATTAGCTATTAGTTTAATTTTACGTATAATCAATCAGATATAAAATTTATGGTTAACCAACCATATTATCCCTTCACTTCAATTGGGAATAACTAAAGTACTTCAACATTAACTTTTAGGAAAATTTTTAATTAAATCATAAATGGACTATCACATTCAATACTTCGGTTTTTATCTAACAAAATTTTATAAAACTTTTACCATTCCCAAAGACAATTCAAATTAACAGAAATACACAGTTTTAATTATGTTAATCAACGTTGAGGAAAACTAGAAAAGTTCTTCATAATCATTATTGGATTTTCCTCAAAATATTATTATTTAAATAAAAGCTAAACGTCGTGGTTTCTGCACAAATATTCTCGTGAGTTGTAAATTATTCGTTGTGAAATCCATCACAGAGTGAATAAGTAAACAATAGAAAAGAAAACAATGTATACATAATCCAGTGTAACTTTCTTTCAACACCTCGTGTGCATTATACTCATGGAAATACGCGAAATCCACCATTACGACAGCCAACAAAAATTAATGAAAATATATTAAATTTTGGTGTTCAAATAAACCAACTGGGGTCCAATAGCCTGAGCTCATAACTCCTCACACCTCACATCCCACACCCCTCACAGCTCACAACAAAAGCAAAAAAAAAAAGAATAGAGACGTTACCACATCCTTATCTGCGTCAGACCATGTAAATGAAGGAATATTCTATTCGTATGTCTTCCATTGCTACATGCTGCACAAACTTCACAGTAGCTGCCTACAACTTTTCTACAGAAGAACAAAAACAAAATGAACTAAGTTTTTATTTTCTTTTTACCATACGGTAAGTGGTATTATACCAAACCAAAAGTTCCTTTTTCATGACCTCCAATGGAAAAAGAGAGGAAAATTCTAGCAAGTACAGAAAACTTCCTACACTATTAAACACGTTCAAATTACAGACGATTTTTGTTATTTTAATATTCTTCATGCCTCATTTTTTCCCTTATTTGAAAATATTTTCTTCACATTTTTTTTTATTTCATCCGTTTTAACAGACAGAAGCAATAATACTAAGAAAAGAAAAAAATGTTTAAGATGATGTGATGATACATCCAATATTTACAAAGAAAAACGATAGAAAAATATTTCCTTTTCTTGTAAACGAAAATAATAAAATTTATAAAGGACGATATAATTCGTAAATAAAACAAGTAAGAATTGAACAATATTTCAGAGGCACTTGAAATGCACAAAATATAAAAGCCATTTGTTTAGCCACGTGAGTTTTTTAGAGGAAAAACATGAAAATCTTATGAAAATTCCCTTAGATGTTTTACAAAACATTGAAGGAATTATTGCAACATTTCCATCGAAAATCCTATACGATTCAATGCATTTTTATTGGAAAATGTAAATCAGTTTCATTAAATGCCATTAACTTTCACCGAAATGTCGAAATTTTATTCAAATTGATAAATTGTTTTCGTCTGGCAGCATATTAGGGACCAGACAGCCAACAGAGAAAGAGGATACAATGAAAACATTATTTACAGAAATCCCCCCTATAAATGCGTCTTTACATGCAAAATGGTTTAGAACCCTAAAAGACATTCAGTCCTTAATGTTTCTGCATCTGTAAATTTATGACCATTACACATTACACCATGGCACTTTACAATCTACCCCTAAACGCATTCCAGAAGCTCAAAGGTAAGATTTCTGAATATCGAATGATATCTATGAATTGTCTATGCAATAATAAAGTAAAAATAAGAATAAAATTCATAGTTCGCGAAAAAAGAAAATTCAACAGTAACAGCTTTTCTTCACATTGACAAACATCTCCAAAAAGTAGTTCGTTTTAGTTTGTTGGTCTTTGACTACTTTCTTCACCGCACTCAACCACCTCATTGTTAAATGAATTTCAATGAAATCCACTTTTTATGTGTCTGCTGTTGTGAACAGAAGATTTTCTTTTCAGAGTTTATTTTCATTCTCATCGTCATTATAAGATTTTTTTTCTCCAGACACACAAGATGTTAACTCAAATTTCACACTTTATGCTGTTGCAATTTCAACCACCATACAAAACTTGAAAATTACTTGAAACTATTCGCATTCTTTTCATTATTTTTCCTTCGTTATTTTCTTACAAATGAAGAAAATGTTAAAAAAGAGAAAGAAAACATCATATCGTAGAATTTCTTCAAGTCATGCGACAACAAAAAATCCCTTACAGCTTAAATTGAATCAAATCAAAGAGACGAAAATAACCAACCTGACTAGACTTTATAGTTACTTGTGTAACGATGATATGAACTTTTATTCATTAATCGAAAAACCGAAGCAAAAAAGATGGAACACAAACGAATGCAATGGATTTGAAAGGGAAAAAAATATAAAACACATAGCACAAACTCCAATTTTCTGGCAATCGATGATAGTTAGATTGTTCAAGTTTCTGTATAAGATTCCACTTCTTTCCACTACTTCCACCCCGCGACAATAAACCACAAACAATAAAAACGGGATGATATTGCAGTGATTACTACTATCTACGCTTAGCATGGCAGTTAGTTCAATTTGATTACCTTTAGATAAAAATATAAAATACGAAAATTTTATTGCATACAATAGGTACTCGATGTCATATACAATCTTTTCCTATTATCAGATATACACCTCCAAAATGATAAAACAGATGCTTCATCCAAACCAACATTAACTGATAAGAAAACAAAAAAACATTCAAGAAGGATGATATGAAAGAATAATAAGGAAATCAAACCTCACTCACTAACAAAGTTTTCCTCAACCGAAAAGGGAGAAAAAAGAAAGATTATTAAACTTCTTTTCCAAGTGAATAAAAGAACTTCGTCTTCCGTTTTATTTCCTCAACTAAACTGAATAGAAAAAAAGAAAATCAAAATATCAACATGGAAAAAAAAGCCATAGTTTTTTGTTCCCATTTTAGTTCATACACACAACATGAAAAGCTTATGTTTTACATAAAACCGTTATTTTATGTTACCATGAGAGCATAAACAATTTCCACTAAAGCTCATAAAATCGTAACAACATTCTTAGTTGTTTTCATTTAATAGAAAATTTGTTTCCTTGTAAATCGAGCGCAAAAAAAAAACATACAGCAACGAATATAATTATGTTTCCACGAAAATAAAATACAGAATAAATCGATGACATTCCATTTCGAAAGTAAAAATAAGAATCAACTTTCATTCAGCCATAATTTAATAGCACCAAATCTACATAGATTGGCAATCCCATGAAATTTCCCAATATTATAAATGGATAAAAATCGCCTAGCAGAAAATTAAATGAAGGAGTAAACGAAACATACACATAATTCCCTAATAGATTGCTACTACCATTCCCAACCAAATAAATTATATACAGCAAAGCAATAAACGGAATTCCACTAGAAATACTTTGCACCTATAGAATTTCATCTACACTTAACTTATAATCCATGTAAGGATGTAGGTAAGGAAAAAATTATTAATATTCCGTTTCTTATAAAAAAAAAATTACCAACAATTTTCACAATTGATCAATTCCATAATCAAAACACTTTTTCTCCATCAACCGTTTCGATGAAATTATGAAAGAAAAAAAAAGAGTAAAAATAGTACAGAAACGGATGTTATTAGAACATCATAAGCAACATAACCCCCTTAAACATCCTATTCACAACAAATTCCATCGTAAACAGCTATTTATAAATCGATTAACTTCCGCACCAATAATTCAATTTCACCTGTGATCATATCGAATTCACTATGCGAAAGCTACAGAAACTGCCGCTCAATCTATTATTATTATTAAATGAAAAATACTTGTACGTATATCCACTGAATAGATTTCCATTACAAGGACCAATCAATTGAATTAAATGATATCCTATTCTATAAATTGCATTTTATATTAAACTTTTATAATTCTAGATTAAAACCATTACATGTAGAAAATTGCATTCGTTCATACAATAGATCCCAATAGATTTCAGTTGAAAAACTAGAAAGCACAAATCTTAAAGTATCAAAAGAAAATCCAAACTGCGAATGAAATTCATGTCATCAACTACTGTCGCTATTCAATTTCCATTTAAAAGTCTCATTAAAAGATACCATGAAACGATAAAGAACGGCTGTTTTGTCCAAACCATTGGACATAAAAGATGTCCTTTAAGCACGTACCAAAATATGTTTCATCTGCCAACATAAATAACGGGCGAAAAATTTATGCAATTCAAATGATGAGAATAAGTCAGAGATAGAGCGCGTGATATAATAACCAACAATACGATTAATGTTTACCATGACAAAGTCATTTCATTAAACCGCTACTCCTTTTTATCAATTCTTATGCAAATATTATTCTACACATCCTTATAACTTTTTTTTTTTTCTACATTCAAAAAGATCTCGTTACTCATCGCAAACATGATGATTTTGCGTTCAGAAAATTGAATATCATTTGACTTAAATAAATATCTTATGAATAACTTATTTTGAATCCCAACAACACAATGCGGTTGAAGATATAATTTAAAATACTTTTCACATCTCTTTAATACCAATCAAGTCTGATAACAGTGAAATAGAAAAATCTGAAGAAAAACCAAACAATTTTTCCTTTATTAAACGAGATTGGTATCCAAAGAAAAAAGAAAATGTTTCATAAAGGACAAAATTAAAAGGTGAAGATAAAAGATTTTCATGGAATTTTTTTTTCTTTTCGTTTCCATGAAATAATATTGAAAAATACCTTGAAAACTCAAGTAAATACCGATTTAAAATCATAAATTGAACCAACCACCGAATATTTCAAATTTACTGAATAAACGACAATATATTTCCTTTATGATGAAAAGCTTCTTTTTCATTTCTCTGCTAAAATATGCTTTATTAGATCCATTTCCCCAATAAAAAAAGGAGTTGAATAACAGTTTGACGTCTGTTGAATACCGAACTACCATTATGGAATTACGTAAAGGCGCATCAATACAACTGTGTCACCCTTAAAAAACGAGACAAGCAACAGAGAGCATAAAAAAACATTAAAATTGATCACAAAAGAAACGACTTTGACACACATATGCGGAGACAAGTATTCACTTCATTGAAATTCTTTCCTTTTTACATTAAAAATTGATATTAAAGAAATGCGGTTGGATCAATATAAATGATTTTAACATTTGTCGATGATCTGGTTAACAATTTCCCCATAATAACTAAACATCTCTAAATGATTCTCTTTTATCAAATGATAACAATGTGTCATAACTGATTGCTGTTCGAATAGTTGAAATTCGAAACCCTTTAGATATCCTTTCAATAGATCAAATTTAGTTTTCTTACACAACAGACTAGAAATATTTTCCATTAAACTTCACCTTCCAATTGAATGTTTGACATGAAAAGACTTAGATGTCTACCTGGTACTCCATTCGAAATGTAGAATTTACCAAATATTCGTTCACGAACAGAATACAATTAGAATTCACGATGCAATAAACTTCAAAGTTCTCCATAAATCAGTGTAAGTTATCATTCGTATGTTTCACATATGATAACCGTATAAACATAGGAAAAACCTAAATAGTTTGATGGAGTGGAAAACCGCGAAATGTTAAACCGAAAAATACACTATAATTCTCCATTAAATGCATCCATAAAGTTCAGTCAAAATGGTTTACAAATGTATATTTGATACAACCACAATAGAATATAGGAATGAAACGAATAACTTATTACAACATGGAACACAAATTCATCTCTTCCAATGTTCATCCCTTCTATGGATTGCATGCAAGTAAGTAACAGTTTGTTCAACAATTAAATTCCAAAGTTATCGCTCACATTATCGCAACATGAAATTTATAAATAGCAACAATATAGAAGATTTCTAATGATCCAGTTTCAGACACAATAAATGTTCTTCACTCCTATTCACCATCGAACATACTAAAGCTTAAAACTCACATATACAATCAACTCCAGACATCATCAAAAGTTTCTAACATTTTATTATTCACAAAGAGATGCAAATTTTGAGTCAATTTAAATATTACCAGAGTTACAATTATTATTTTATAAAATTCTATTCATTCAAATTTTCCATATCTAATCACTTTTATATTTTAATTAAATTCTGTAAATAAGGTACAATATTCCAATTCAAACTTTCTTTCAATTTTATTCATTTTCTTTAAATAAAATTCTTCGAAATATAATTAACAGAATTGGTTGAGAGTTCAATTTTTTTTATTTCACCAAAAATCGTCGTTAAAGAATCAAATCTTTACCGTAACAAAAATGAAAGATAAACTTTCATTTTATTTCATGGTTAAAATGAATATTAAACATCCTGAGGCTGATTGTCTGAGTGGGATATAAACAAATATCGTGTATTTAACGGTGTATCTTTTTCAAATTTAATTCCCATGATTTTATTCGTATTCCCCAATCGATATCTCCAAGGAGTTGAGTTTAAGAAAACACAGAATAAGAGGGAAATTGTATTTTAGACATTAAAGCTAACACCTCTGCTACCAGCTAACATCATAACATATATAGCAACAGCATTTGCACTATATCAAATGAAATAACCTCCTTAAATCTTTATTGCTTACGGAAATAGTGTACCTTTGAATATAAACAAAGTTAAACAGAGGGACAGTTGCAAATATTGAATTTCCATTAAAAATATCAAGTCAAGAAAAAAGGCCAACAGAACGATCCTAAGGCGATGAACATTCAACATTATTAAGTGTTACGTATCGTCATAATCATATGATGGTACACAGTAAAAGGAACCCCATATGGTCATATGAATTCGGTTGTGAATATAAGATTTACACCTTCATCAACCCGAATGAATACGTTTGAATACAACATTGTGGTTATACTGTTAGGTTTTTACTATTTACAATTGAGTTCAATTTCCAGGACCCATCATAACAATCTTCCCGATATTCTATCATTCAACCCCCCACATCAACCACATGATGTTGCAAGTTTACTCCCCCATTTCTCATTGAATTCGAATCTAATAATATTGGAGAAGATGAACGACGATGCGCTTAGAATTTTTGATTATTGAATTTATCATCCAATATTCAAGACTGGAATTGGTTAGGCTTCCCATTTTATATTACATGTTCATTGCAAAATTGTTATTTCTCCACAACTCATATTCTTGTATCATTGTTTTCACTTCTTTTCTTATTGCCATTCAACAATACCAAAATGACTATTGTTTACTGATCAAATATAAAAAAATAATAATAAAATAAAGTCACCCACACGTTTAACTAAAGCCAATAGACAAAATAGGCATTTTGTACACTAACCATTGGATTAAACAGTTATTGCTATGCGTATAATGTCGTTTCCAGCATCATGTAATAACTAATAGTGATAAAGGTGAACCCGAATGCTATGAACTCTGCATTTCAATAACATGAAAAAATAATTTTCATTTCACTGTAATTTAATTTCCTCTCCATAAACTGTATTTATGACCAAAAACTATGATACAATTTTATTAAAAATAAATGCAATTTTGCAAATTACGCGATACCACAATTAAATTTGAGAACTTGAAATTTCATTTAATTGCAACCATTAAAAAATGTAATCGAATAAATGTTTAATATTATCTTGAATAATTTAATGGCAAACTATTCGAAACATGTCATTAAATGCTTAACTCATCTATGATATCACGTAAAACAAGACATCTTATCGGTATAGTAAAACGACCTTGTTCTGTCAATTAACCAACTTTGTAAAATTGGTCCTTCCACCTGTGAAAAGAGTGCCATTAAAACCGCAACATTGCTGCATTTCAAAAACACTTGAATCAAATCAGTTTTACTCAAGAGGCCACATCAAGAAAATCACCCAAAAACAAAACGAATGACTTAAAACTTTATTCTTTTCAATTTCCAATTGAAACAAAATGCAGTTTGAAATGTACAGAAAACCAAAGATACAATACAAAGCAATTATTTGGTATGATGTAACAACTTTAATGCAAAAAGTATCAAAAAACTTTATCTGAAGAGATAATATCTAAAGAAGGTAACTAACACCAATGTCAACCAAACAAGTAGTATTCAATACGTTGAATTTAGACTCCACACGATTGGAATCTAAAACGTAATCATGTGAGTTTAGTAGGAAAATTCAACCCTAATACGTACATTATAAGAGATTTAGACTAATGCAAGGCATCACGTTGAATTTATCACATGTGATATCGCAAAATCATTCAAAAGAATAGATTACATGAATATCTCTTATGGCAGAGAGCCAACCGAATGGCCATAGAACTAATGGAAAGAGAAGTACTGGGCAAGTTCAACGACAACTGCTCTATAATTGAACGACCCTCAAGGCTTTTAAAAGAACCGAGAATTAGGATATGAGATTCAACCCACACACACACACTCACACATTTTCATTGAAAAGTGTTACTATTTTCGTCGATATCAAGAGACTCTATGAATAAACAATTAAATTGCATTTCCAGGTAATTTCCAAGATAACCTCGAAGTGAACAAACTGAATCCATCACACAACGACATAGAAAAACCTGGAAAACCATTAAATTGTGATGGCATCACCAACTTTTTCTCTATTCACTCAATTTGTATCCGTGCCAATTATAAACTCCATAACGGAATTTAAAGTAGTAACTAAAAGCACAATTCTATATGAATGTACCAACAACAAAACAAAAAAAATGTGTAATTAATGAACCTCTGATGATATGCGCAATGTTGAAAATGTTCATTTCAACTACTTTTCAAAATCATTAAAAATGAATAATTTTACATTAAATTATTTATCCATCTTTTTCTCACTGTGAACATTCATGACATTCAAGTACAACATATCATAATAAAAAATGCATAACTAATTTCCCACTGTTTCGATCAATATGGAAATTGAAAATTACCATAAGGAAGAAATACTTTCACAACATAACTTCATAGTTCACCATCTTTCCACATTCACATTAACTATTTAACATAATTTTATATAAATATCCTGTTTAAAATAAAAATCGTTATTAAAATTTCCAACGTTTAAAGTCAAAATCAGTTTGTACAACATTTAACAATAAAAAAAAGCACAAATACAATAATAAACATAAGTTTTCGTCAACATTATCCCTTGTAAACATAAACAGTTACATATACCATTAAATTCATAATTATTCAAATAATTTGTTCGACATTTAATTTAATTGAAATGCAAATATGAAAACAAATGATCTACACAAATTCCACCTCTCATTTATGTTAATTCAATGCCAAACAATAATAAAAAGTAAAAATGTTTAAATTGTAACATCATTATATTATGCTAATCATTTCAAAAAGATTTTCTTAACAAAACTCTTGTTTATATTCAACGAGAAATTATTTTTAGGATTCCAACTAATCGCTACTTATCATAATTCCTTAAAATGTTCCCATGCGACAATAACATTCTTCTCATAGTTCCAGAACCAACAAAAGAGAATTATATGAAAAGTTATAGAAAAAAGTGAATTTATTCAGTTATAAGAACTAATTATGACTAGTTGCAGTTAAAAACTACATGATAGTAAATAAAAAAAAGGAAAACGAATTTTCATTCTAAAAACAACAAATTTTTAACGTCTGGAAACTTTTTCTAGGCGAATAAATATAAATATAAATGAAGAAACAGGCAACGAATGGAAGGCAAAAGAAAAGTTTTTCTTTTTACCATCGTTATAACTTCAGAGTGACTTGTATTTCATAATTGTATTAAACGTTACATTTTAACAAAACTGAATGGAATACTGCGCTATATCTAAAGTCCTAACTACAAGAAACACTAAAAGGATAATTTATTTACCGATCCGTCTAAAAACATTACAATTTTTTATGAGAAATTATTAGCGGTTTGTGTTTAAAGCTTTCGAATAAAATGACTAGGCGGTTCCCAGAGAAATAAAACTTAAAAACTTTAAGATAAAATTTTCCAGCGAACAAAAAATGTCATTTCATTCTATTCCAATCCATTCTAATAACATTTTCTGTCATTATGCATTACTTCATTCTAACTTATACTAAGTGTCAAGTGGCAAACACATTTAGGCAACCCTTAATGGCCCAAAAAGAAAAATATTATCTAGAGTACTAAAGTCGACTGTTTAACGTAAATCACATGCCAAATGAAAATTGAAAATTTCCAACAGAAAGATAAAACAAAATAAAATTATTCGCTAAATGTGCTCTCCTCATTACACTTTCAATCAAAATTTCGTTATTAATGAACAATTTAAGTTCACCAGATTGCGGAAAATGTTTTAATGGAAAATAATGAAATGCGACACATTTTGGCCATCATTGAATCAAATCACGTCTAATAATAGTCATTGACTCCCAGTGATTTATGAGTCTATACATTGGTTTCATCATTTTATTTATACGTTAATATGTTTTGCTCAAAATGAAATCCAATTTCCGCAATAGAATACAACCACATCGTTTGCATCGAGAACCCTCCATATCTAACTAAACAATTAGTACAAAATAATCACAATGTTTGAATAGTATTACACTGCACAGAGAAATCACTGTGTGACCATATTCAATTATTCCCGTAAATAATATCCACAATTAACATCCAGTATTCTCTGTTATACACAGCTAAATATCATAAATAAAAGAACATAAAAATAAAAAAAAAAAAAACAAAATTTCAATATGAAAATTCACCTCAGCATTATCATCATGTCCGGTTGTAAAACGGCCGCAACCAGAATCCATCGACCATGACATTGTAGTCTCTTTATTATGAATATGCTGTTGTTTACTATTATGTATATCAATTGAATTTCGGTTACATGATGCTGTCATTTCAGATCGATTATGATGATGATGATGATGATGATGTTGATTATGTGAATGTCGTTGTACACTTGTCAATTGCATTGCCATTATATTATCCGATGAATATACCATTATAAATGATTCAAAATAAAGAGACACACAACCACATAAAATACATCCAATACACAAATGCACAATATCACTGACAATTGAAATTATTAAAACAAACCTCTATCTTGGCCACTATAAATCACCCTTTTTCTCTTAATTTTTATGAAATTTAAAATAAATTATGTTTACTAAATTGAATTATATTCCAATACACGCAATTCTATGGTTGCCCACAAAACATTTGAATCATATAAATCACCATTCAATTTAAATTAATACATCATAGTATGCCATAACAGATTCACTAACCAACTGTAATTAATCATTTAATTGAAATTCCGTTTTTTTCTTTTGGCAAATACAGTTCGTTTTAACAGAATTCTAGGACTCTCTACATACAAATTCAATTCAAATGATTACAAAATACATTAAAGAATCATCTCACATTCAATTATTTTCTCTAAAATTCATTTAACACACACAAATGCCCAATTTACACCTTTCCACTGATCGAATTCTAAATTAACTAGAATGAAAGTTTGTGTCACTTATTTACTTCGGGTTTGCTTAAAAAAATTCTAATTTCAGAAATATTCCAATTTTATCATTAAGTGTAACGAATTAAAACTGTTTGGTGTCAACTATAGCCAACAAAATAGAATATAAATTCCCAAGTAAAAACGTTAAAACTTTTTACCACCTTTATGAGTAATACTTTTTATAGATTTGACCATACAATGGGAACAATAACGTAACAATTGAATTAAAAATAAGTTTTTTTCAATTCGCCACTATGAAACAAGTTTTAATATTATTCCTTCAGCTGAACTTAACATACAACAGTCTACGGTACTGTTTTAATCAAGTTTAATGGTTTTAACACTTCTCAAGTTATAAATACACAGAATTTATCCATGAGTACCACAGAGTCTACATAATCCTGTTTTACTGCACCAACTAAAGAATTTCAATATAGTAACAGAAGATGTATTCAATAGCACAACTGTTGCTATGCTAAAATTCTGTTCACCTGGTAGATGCAATTCTCATTATTTGCCTTATAAGTCAAATTACGCAACTTAAGGTTTCTTCGCGATTTTCTCCGAATGGTCAACCAGTTCTATATCACTTCTTCGTGTTTTATTAATAAATTCATACACTGTATGCAACTATTACAGTTACTTATTCGACCAACATTGAAACTACTAAACAGTTCCCAATCTAAGTATCTACATTCAATTTAATTGAATGCACTTAACCCCAATCGAACTACAGTTTCATTACATATGACTAATTTATGGTATACTAATACGTTTAATGATCCTTATTTTAATAGTTCATAAAATTTAATAAATAAATAACGAAATTATTATCAAATTAACAAGTTTCGTCATCAATTCATATAATTCAAAATAAATATGCTCTGGCATTTAGCATAGCAATAATATTCTATGAATCCAAAACTATTTATTGTCTCAATTTCACAAATTGGTTTTAGTTTTTATAACGAATCTAATGATTTTATAATTATTGATACATAAATTCAAAACACAACCAATAAAATTGATACCACAAAAATTACTTCAATTTGATTAAACCGCACAACTGATTAATCCAACAACATTTGATCAACTAAAATATAAAAGAGATCCAAATAAAACATCAACAGTACTCTTTCCATGGTTGCACTGGGGCCAAAAGATTCATCAACCTGTTAAGTTGAACTCATATACTACTTCAACATGTTTTTTATTTCACCCGTCAAATATTTCATACATGAAACACCTGTAACACGGCAACACAACCAGTACACATACATAACCAATCAACGAAGAGAACAACGAGATTCAAGAACACTTCTATAGCTACACAGTATTAGTACCATCAATGGTTGTATTAAATAGGTTAAATATCAAAACTTTCAATTAAAGTTCTCAATAATTCATTTGTTGGTTTCATCTCTTAGATTCAAAAATATTTTAATTTGAATGGTAAAAATTCTTGTAAAATCAATTTACTAGATCTACTAGAAAACAGCAAAACATAAATTTATGCAAAGAGTATTCATTTACTTATTGGTAAGACAGTTAAAATACCATCCAAACGAAAGTAGAACTTCAACAAATATTCTAGAATTTTTTATAAATAAACGGATTGCTTCTTCTCAATATGACTGGAAAAATGGCTCTTGAATATACACAAGTCCGTTAAAAAGTCGTCATTCTGGTTATGTTGGACAACTCATCATCCGTCTGTCCCGAGAAAGTTTGCCGCAATGGAAGCGTTTATTTTACATTATTTTCTTCTTAAAAATCCACCAGAGACACTTTAGAATACAATTTGTTTTCAATTGAAACTCATTAGAATTACAGGAAAAGAAGAACATAAAATTCCATTTGAATTGATGAAATCCACACAAGATAGAAAACATGGAAGTGAAGTAACACCTTCATCAATTGACAGACTGCATATTTCATCGAACACCAGAATAAAATGAGTCCAGCATACATTATGTGTCTTCTTTATAGCAATTACATTGTAAATAAAAATAATCCGTTAGAATATAATACATCAAGCGATTTCCACTCACTACATAGCATTCAATATGAATCAGTTAATGGAAAACCACTTCGAAATGATATAGTCGTCTGTCTCACTTAAAAAAATCTGCCTTTTCACGCCACAATATTTAATAAAAAAATATATATTGCGGGATTTTTATTCACCATTATGACCTAACCACATTACCAACAAATATATAATCTCATTTCATTCAATTCAATTGTATTTATTGATATAAATCTATCGAAACACTTTAATTAACTAATCGAACAATTACCTCACAATCAACTAAACCTAATTAAATAGTATTCTAATTGATTGAATTTTATTTAACCTCATGCTCAGGTGAATAACATTAAACGAACAACACCAACAAAAAAACACATTTACTTTAATTATCGTTAATATCGATTAAGTAATGGCAATTCGAATAAGCAAAAATTCACCCAATAAATTTAACAGTCAATTCAAAAAGAGAATAATTGAACTATGATTTAATGGAAAATGCATTTCAAATCGTATTCAGAGAAACCATAAATCATATTTAAATGGAATTGATAATTCCAATTGTACATACTCTCTTTAAGCTTTTCAACAATAAAAGTTCAAACAAAAAACAAACTAACAACAAACAATAACAATCATGAATAAAAACTCAAACAACAAAAGTGAATTCAATTCATAATCTGATTGCACGCATTGGTATCATTCTACTTTGAATCTTTTAGTATCATAATTCAATGCAAAAAAAAAAAAAAAATATGATCAATAAATCCCCACCACCCAAATACATAAAAGAGACTTCATAATTGCTTTTATACTTCACCGCAACTGTCATAAAACTGTAAATGCGTAATGAGAAATTATGAATAATCATTATTAAAGTTGCATTAATAGACAACATTACTTCACTAACGTTAACTCATCTCACCATAATTAATGTTTTAATTTCAATATTTATTCATACATCTTATTCACGGTGTTGATGAAATTCAATAATGATTTACATTTGTTGAATAAAACTCACGATATCATAACACAAAAGGTGAAATAATTAAATTGTATTGAAATATTTGCAGCCAAATAAATGAATATTTTTCTCTACATTATTCATATACGAAAGACGTGAATTTCAATTAACTCAGATAAAACAACAATGAAAACATAAAACATACTAATCAATGATTCAAACAACTATTTCATAAAGACTAAAACACCATTTTACCGTATACAATTGTTTCACGTCAATTTGCAAATGTCTTTACGTTGTTTTCTTTAACAATAAGATCACACTGATCACATATACCAATTTCAATCAGAATAGGAAGAAGACATGGGATCAATTAACAACAAAACGTGGTACACGATCTGATTTAGTCATGCATGATTGCAGCAATTTGCTACCATTCACAACTTTATTCTCATCTTGATAATCTTTCAGTATGATATCTACCTGGTTCACGTCATCTCGTCTAAAGAAAACCACCAGTAACGATTATTTGAACTTTTGAACGATGAAAAAATAAAGAAATAAATCTCAACAAAAATGAAATTCAACCAGTAACAATATTCCACTGTCATATTCAGTTTAATTCAACATTCAACTGATTTGCCCTCCTCAAACCCAACGAGAATATAAAAATTATTGTACAGAAAAAAAAAAAGTTTAAACGTAGCAGATGATCTCCAACTTAAGTAAATACTATTCAATGATTCACAAAGTTTGTAACTCAACCAAATAAAGATTTATTCATCATCTTCAAGTATAAAAATGTTTTTATGTTTTTGTTAATCAAAAACTTTGAATTGTTTTATAAAATTCAACAATTTAAATTTGAGTTTAGTGATTACTTGAATTAGGTCTTAAGTAAATCGAATAGAATACGGCATCAGTAAGCGAATTTTGTATACTCAATACTAAGATAAACAGAAGTTAGGAAAACTAAGAGAAATTTATCTAATCCCATTCCAGATTAGGAAGAAATTCATTATTATTAACAAATTAAAACGAACCGTTTAGGGAATACCAGGTGAAGTCATGAATTTTTCTTATTCAAGTTAAATAAATTGAAGATTGTTGATTACAAATCAAAAGTTACGTCTTAAATTCCAATTAAAAATCTAAAAATATAATTCACATTGTCTTTACATTTTCAATAAACCACCATCATCGATGATAACTAGCTAAGTCACCATTCTTCATTGAATCTTAGACGAAGCACAAGAAAATCATAATTATTGTCATTTCCGATCAAATGATTAATTACAACTTACACTAATTGTACTCTTGATTTAATATCACAGTAATATCACAGTAAATCATCCATACCATGACTTGATGAAAATAAAAAGAAATAATATACATCACTCAATTATTCCTATTTACGTGTGCAATACTCATTAATTAAAATTTTATAAAAAGAAACAATTGTAACAGAACAATTCTATTAATGCATTTTGATAAGAATAAAAAAACCACAAAGTAAATATAATTGCAATGACTCAGTAGAAAATAATGAGATGACAATAAAAAAAATTGAAAAACTCAAAGGTTATTTGGCATTGTTTCAACAATTAGTGTTGTATTAACCGGTCCCATTCATTAATTAATACGAATACTCCTAAGGCATAAAAATCACTCTCTGTCATAGAACTTCTATGTGTAAAACGAAAATTGAATCCCGCCATAACTAGAAAAATGCAATCGGAAATCTTTTCAAAACAAAACACCTTGTGCTTGAGAACATCATTACGAGTATATCATAAGCTTGAAGGTCAAGGTTCTATTTGATAGTGAAATTCCATAACCATAGCATCAGAGAATCAATCGAATTAACAGCCATATCAATAAAGATAATTTGTACATAGAAATTCAAAAATATCTGACCGCTCTCACTGTTAGACTCTAGTGTTAGAACGATACAATCGTAATTCAATACTCATTGAGATAACAACTATGACTAAGTGCAAAACACCTGATATTATTATATAAATACAAGTACTCACCTCAGTCCAGGCCATCATTGATGCGATTGTTTCAGTTCGTTCTTTCGAACCAGCTGCTCACCACCGTTCAAAGAGTAAAATGAAAAGCAACGAAAAAAAAAATACACAAACACACACGGTAAATTAACCTTTAATCACAGAATTTATTCCGATGTTTAGGGTCTTCAATTTCAAGTTGTCACAGTTATTACAATTCTAGAAAAAGAACAGAAAAATAAAAATTAGAAAAAAAACGTAAGTAAATACATCATCATTTATTATTAGAATATTGTGTTCCCTAATTAGAAACATCTCATTATTACGCATTAATCTGAGTCCCAATAATAAATAATTTTCCAATTTTTTTATTAAATTACAATTTAATTTACGTTTAAGAGAAATTTTCTTCCTTATTTGGTCATTTTGATCTTATCGTATTGGTAACAATAAAACAACCAACAACTGTATTATTATTTTTTATTTGCATTTTGAACCGAAAGGAATAAGTAACAACAACAAAACAATAAATTAATTAATTTATAAAAACCATGAACGTAAAACAGATGGTATTATCAAACGGCAATAATTTACGAATTGGATGATGATTTCATTAGAAAACCTGATATACAAATTACGGTTTAATTAATGTTGGGCCACCACCAGTAGCACCAGATAAACAACGTCATTGCGATGTAGGTCAAAGAGTAGTGCAATGCTAAATAAATTGATTGCAACACACAACTGCTCGCACATAAGATAAACGAAATTAACTAATCATTATCGAATATTAATTCAATTAGTTTGCAATCAATATACGTATTCATTATCTGTAACATTGTCATTATTGCGTGAGTCCGGTGCTCCATTTGATGAGAAAAACGTAAAAAGTAATGAGAAGGAAAAAAAAGTGTTTCGTACCAGGTGATTAAACAATGAAGTAAGAATAGAGAAATAGTAACTACTGACGCAATACAAATAATTCAAGTACCGAATGGAGACCAAGGAAAATGACAAATTCTAAACGACCTACAAAGGTAAACAGATTCATTTGGCTGGACCAGGAGTCTCTCGCATTCATGACAAACGTAATATTCGTCACTTCATCTAATGAAAATGAAAACTCATTCCGAATTCAATTGATCTAGTTCTCTTAACGTCTATTATTGGTATAAGTTATTTCGATTCTCACCTTTATGGTTATATAATGTTGAGAAAACACATTAAAAAATTGTAATCAAATAAGGAAAATAAAACTTGAAAGACCCCCAACTAAAAAAATACATTCCTCAGGTGGGAATCAGAACGAAATTCTATCTACTTCTATTATTTTTTTTTTCACTTCACTATGAAATCACTTAATTTTACAATAATTACACAAAACACGAATTAAATATATCACCACTGAACACTCTGTACACCCTTGTATCACTTGATTTACTTTATTAGATGCCTTTTAATTGAATTTGCAATCATTTTGTGAATTTTTAAAAGAACCAAAAAACAATAATTGAAAATAACATCGGGCAAATTTATTCTTTTCCTCAGTAAAACTTGTTTTTGTACATCCAGGACCGAAACCTAGTACAAATCAGTTTTCATTTTGTCCAAATGGTAGTCGGAGTTTTGTTCTATTAATACCACGAACGAATTATAGACTATGGTAAACTCCGGTCAATATTGTACATTAATAGTACGAATGTGCTTATAAATAAGTTGACTTTACTCCAGTTTGACAATCGGCTAGCGCCGCGATAAGCATGCGATAGATGTCATGCAGCAAAGACTCACACTTGTGTGCAATTTATTGCGGATTATCTTAATTAATTATTAAATAAATGAATAGTACATTATTAATTGTCGATAATTATTGTGTTTAGTTAATTGTTAACTATATTTTAGATGAATTTCAGCTGTAAGTAACTGTTTTTTGATTTCTTAAAGAATAATGTAATTCTACATTACCGACATTTTGCAATAATTCAGATTAATTCAGATTCATTAATATCCAATAATGCGATGATTTTACCCATTTACCTCTAACTGAACGTTTTACCAAACGATAGATAATTAATTTCACTCATTGAAGCTTTAGGATTTGGTACACAATTGCATTTATCTTCATTCTTAGCTTGAGTGCATTTGTACTTTGTACTGTGATGTTATATAAATCATTGCAACTACATTCATTTGCAAACAGATTCAACAACATACATTCAACTGAATGATAAGAACATTAGAAGGATTTCGCACTCACTATTTTACGTAAAATACTAAATTTATTTACTTTTATGTTTCTAGGCAATTCAATAAATCTAGGTGAACTCATTATCAATTGGAATGATTGCGCATATTTAACGGTTACATACCATTCATAATTCTAAATTTAGCATACTCAGGAAGGATATTCGTGTCTGATTTAGGGCAAAGAACAAATAACTTTATCGCTGAACTTTCAGTCATGTTATAAATTTGACTCAACCATCATTTCCGTGACATGGATTTAACTAAACGAAGAGAGGGCATTCCTCAATACGCGAATTATTAAACCGTCATTAGTGAAACTGTGTAACTCTGTTAATAGTGTTTTAATTCTAGCCAGCAGAAATGAATTGCAACTAATGCATTTGTGTAAGGTGTACATTAACTACAGTTGTATCATTAAAATCTATTCATTTTGAATTCATTTAAATTAAACAATCGAAAGAGATCCTTAGTGCAATATGTCATAAAAGAAAACTAGTGTAACGTATTAATTATCATGGTTGCTGTAATGAATTTGTATTTCTGGCAACTAATTAAACATAAATAATAATAATAATATGTAATAGAAATTGTCATTTTTCCGACAGGTACGTATATACGAATACGAATAATACGAGAAAATGAGGCCTTTTTACCAATTTTATTTCCTCTCTTAAATTCCATTTCAGTTCCATCCTAATCCTAATTAGATAATAAAAATAAATTCCGGATTCCAACGTTTGTCCGGAATGAATTTGTGAAATCGATTAAAAATTAAAGTGTTATCACTAAATTTTTGAATAAATGCTTAGTTCAAATCAAAATCTGATTTGATTAACCAGTAACCAGAAGTAATGTAAATGAGTTACATATAATTTGTACCCAATTGAAATCCAGAGACATTAAAAGTTTTGAAATTAAATTAAAATTATGGTTAATGCAAAATTAAATAAAAATGGAAGAACATTTAAAAGTGCACGGTCTCATTCCCGTCCATCGTCACCAATCAAACACAGTAAGATCATTACTAACGGCCAACGGGCCCAATCAAGAGTTAGACGATGTAGCTCACCGAAACCAAAAGTCCGAAGTCCATCACCATTAAAGTCAAAGAATAAATTCACGAAAGAAATCCAGTATGCCAGTCAAATTTACGATAATTTTATCCCTCAAGACAAAAAAGAGCAACTAAAAGAAATGGAAAAAGAAAAAGAAAATGAAAATGAAAATGAGGGGGATAGAGCATCATTTAAATCTGATGAAATAGAAGATGCGCTAACAGACAGTGAAGATTTTGATGAAGTCTTTGAGAAATACATGTCGGATCAAAATGAAGACGCGGAGAATAATGAACAAATTGAAGAGAAAGGCAGTGAAGTTGATCCGCACGAAAAAGAACGTTTGGATAAAATCAAAAAGGTTCTACAAAATCAAGGAACTTGTCCAGCAGAAAATACTAAATCTTGTTTTTGTACTCCAAATCTCGAAATTTCAAAGAAAATAAATTCAGTGGTAGATCAAAAGGTTTGGATTACAATGGATCGATTACATCAATTGCGAAAGGTGGCAAATGATGCAGCCAAATCCCATAAAGTATTCACAATACGTGGATGTTTTTATTCCATACGAAAGGCGTTATTACATCGTGGGTGGATAGAGAAACTTGATATTCACCGACGCACTTCGAATTCTTTTTGCCAAATGGTGTTAGAAGACTGGACCAATTCTTTACCACCCCGAAGACCAGGTGAATCTAAACGATTACACATAATGAAATGTGAAAGGAACATTATGTCACGATTTTTAGAGAATTGTCCAATTGATTTTCTATGGTCCGTCCGAAGAGATAAAAGTGATTGGATTGATATGATACGTAATCCATCTATGCTAATGAACAAGTTAACTAAAACTCCATTTACATCCAAAGAGGGACTATGTCGAGTATTGCGAGACCATCAATGGTTCTATGAACCAGGAAAATCTGAAATCTGCTATCCGAGGTGTTATAATATTTGGCGACAAGAAGAATTGGAAGAGTTTACCGATGATTTTCGTTTGTCCTGTTGTATCTCCCTTTTACGATGGTTCTGTAATCATTATGAAGCCAAGGATATTGATACTTATATTACAAACATTGGAACGATTCCAATGTCAACCTTTGACTTTGCATTAGAACGATGTCGTGGCTATTTGAATTTCTGTAATCACAACGACATCGATGAAGAGCCACCACATGTTTGGGAATTTGATTGGGAACTAGTGTTAAAGAATCATCATCAATTGCTATATGAAGGATTTAAAATTTGTCAAACAAGCGTACAACCAAAAGAGCTGTACGATCGATTTCGTCCCATATTAAATGATGTAGCCCATAAGTGGCCACAGTACAGTTTAGACGGTGTCCACAATGTCTGGATTATTAAACCGGCAAATCGATGCCGTGGCAGAGGTATTCATTTGGTAAACAGTTTAAAAAAAGTTGCAATGTACGCTGATCCAGCAGGTAACAACAGTAAAGGTCGATATGTGGTTCAAAAATATATCGGTGAGTTTATGATTTGATTGTCCAATCAATTTTTCAAATTTCTTTCGTTACTTTTTAGAACGTCCGTTGATTATTCACAAAACAAAATTTGATATAAGACAATGGTTTCTGGTGACCAGTGTACAACCGTTGATTGTTTGGATGTATAAGGAGAGTTACTTGAGATTCAGCACCCAACAGTTTAGTTTAAAGAACTACCATGAATCGGTTCATTTGACAAATCATGCAATCCAAAAACGATACAAGAACAGTGACAAAAGGGATAATCGTTTACCGAGAGACAATATGTGGGATTGTCACACATTTCAAACGTATTTGAAACAAATTGAAAAAGGTGAAATGTGGGAAGATCGTATTTTTCCGGGTATGAAAATGGCAATAACAGCAGCAATGCTTGCGTCACAAGATACTATGGATCGACGTACCAATAGCTATGAATTATTTGGTGCTGATTTTATGGTAACGGAAGATTTTTATCCTTGGTTAATTGAAATAAATTCTAGTCCCGATCTTGGTGCAACGACAAGTGTCACTTCCCGTCTGTGTCCACAATGTCTAGAGGATGTAATTAAAGGTAAATTTTATAATCATTAAACATATGAAATGATGACAACACTTAACAATTAATTACTTTAATATTTCAGTTGTTGTTGATAAAAAATTTGATTGTAAAGCGGACACTGGTGGCTTTGAATTAATTTATAAACAGGTGATACCGCCTGCACCATCGTATTTGGGATTAAATTTATTTTTAAAAGGTAACCAAATGTCACAAGTAATTAGTGGTAAGGATGTTGGTCTTAAGAAACAAAAAAGCAATCATAAATCAGCATTACTTGGACGTCGCCATGTTCAGCAACCTTTAATTCATACGGAGCGAATGGTACAACAGCCAACGATGTCACCATGTGTCTCCGATCTAATGGATATAATCCGGTACAATGCAAATAATTGTCAGTCAATTAGCACGAATCATGTACGTAAGAAAATGAATCGTATACCAATGGTTCATAAACAATATGAGCCAAGCCAATTAAATACAAATATTTCACGATTATCTGGTCAATTAGGTGATATTAAATCGACACGTTCTATTCTCAGAATATCAAGCCGAAATGGTCAAAGTCAAGAAAGAAACCTAAAACAGCCTAAATGTGATACAGAACGAAAGAGTCAAACGGCTAAGTGTCTTTCACGTGTTCATAATTGTGATCAAATAGTAAAATCAGTCAAATTGCGAAATGTGATTAGCAGTCGTTCATCAACAACTGCTTCCGAAGATGTGAATAAAAATAAAATTAAAAAAATTCAGTGTACTGGACTTGGTGTACGCGATGATTTAATATCATGTTCTGACAACCGTTGTAATGGTAATATTCTATTTATTAAATCTTCTGATGTAAATCGAAATAATATTATTCGATTAAATGCAAATAAAAAAATTGAAAAATCAATTGAAAATAGTGCAGTAAAACCAACTCGTTTGTATAAAATTTGTTCATCGTCATATTGCAATGGTAAATTAAGATCCTTATCAAATGTAGAGTCTTCTATGAAACCATGCAAATTTGCTAATAATCCAAATGAAAATAGTCGTAGAAAAACGGATATAATTAAAACGATTGCAGCTGATCAATACAGAGCCCGTTCTGATGAATTGACTGCACTTGGCCTAAGTTTTCGAGCCATCACATCAAGATTTTAATGGCACAAGGTGACATAATTGGTTATATCGATCCATAAATTATTGTTCCACTTAATTATTGCCTTCACTTTAGAGTTGCTTATTAATGTATTATCCCCGATAACAAAAACGTCTTTTGTGATCCTTAATCTCATAACTAATTCCAAATAACTTCTCAAATGCTTTGAATATTTGGTTTAAAAACAATTTTATCCTTTATTTATTAGAATTAATGACTAAGATGCCCATTACTAAGAATTCCTATAATTAATCATATGATACAATATAAACATTCACCAAATAGTAATCGTGTGCAATATTTCTTTTAGTTAATTTAAGCAAGAATTGAATAAAAACTTAATTAAGTCCTAATAAGAATTCTTGCAACTTTCAAAGACGATAAATTGTTAATTAATTTAATGTAACTAATCATCTCAATTGAGATAATTTATTCGAATAAATATCAAGTAAAACTAATAACAATTAAATGAAATAAATTACATTCATATTTGTAAATATGTTAAGCGCATATGTTAAAATTCTAATATTAAGAACAATTTTCTGTTTAAATTGTTAATTAATATCCAAATTATATAGATATTATCAATGTATTACAAAAAAACAATCAAATTGAAATTGTTTTAAACAATATTTTTGACCTCATTACGGATTATAAATGATTCCCTTCTACTTCACGATCCAAATTGTTATCATTTTACTTCATATACCATGTGAATTAGGTAATTATTCTGACTCTTTTTGGCGGGCCGTTAAAAACACGTTATAGGATTAAAATAACACGGACGGTAACTTGGTGCCTACAAAAAATTCATATAAATGATGTTTTTATAATCATTAGAAAATGTGTAAATCGTATGCAAAATTTTCAAACGGAATGAATGAAATTATTAATATAATTCCTTATTGCAGGACAACAGGATATTGGATTACATGAAATTTGATCAGAAAATTGAGTTGAAATGCTAGCAAGGTGACTGAATTTAAAACTTACTGCATAACGACGAAATTTGTATACTTCTGCTGGTCCATCTGACGGGGGGTGTAAGATAATATTTGAAATCAGGTGTTAAAACGTATTTGATAAAATTTTTATTTAATAAATTCACGTACCAGCGTTTGGTATGTAATCAATATGTTCTGTATTTGAATCAATTGAATTCCGTCCCGTAGTAGATCCTTTTCTTTCAAGTGCATTATTGATTTTCACCAATAACCGATCTAATAAAATTGCTGATTTCTTATCCTTAAAATGAAATATTTATGTTTACAATATTTAGTTTTTATTATTAATATCACATATCAATTTATGATTCGATGTAATTAAATTTTTATATTCTTTATGGTTTAGGAAAACATAACGAAAACTTGTAAAAAAAATAAAATAAAATTCCATTGAATATCGGCCCATTGGGAAATTAATGTATTTGTTTTCTAACATTATCAATTATTAATGAGATCCATAAAATGTCAATGAAATCATTCAATTTCCATTTAATTGCAATCATAATTTAATAAATTGAGACAATTAAAATGTAATAAAATAACATTTCCGAATAATAAACCTTTTCAGATACAAACGAATCGTCCTCAGGATAAGCCATTGATGGTATAATACATAAATGAGCAACAAGTAGAAAGCCGAATAATGAATATTTTATTACACTAATTAAATCACTTAATTTTCTATTCATTATTATGAATAATTTTAACAGAAATCACTTGATAATTTTTTTATTTAATTTTAATTTACGAATAGTTCTAGTATATTTCACTTTAAAAGTTAATTCACAATAACTCCGTGTTAGATCAAATCGTTGTTCTTCCTTACTGGACGATGGTTAACAAAATACTGACTCTCGTAGCTATGGCTCCGATTGACTTTATATTAGAAATTGTATCATCTTGTAATACAATAATCTGAGTTGTTATTGAAACTGAGAAATTTTCGATATTATGACGGAATTATAGATTACATTGAATCAATGTCTAGAATCTAGTTATATCGTATAACAACTAAATTGTAAATCTTTAATATGTAAGGAAATGTATGAACTTCATTTGATTTCCAACAATATACGAATTAGCCGTTTTTGAAATGTTAAAAATTCAACTAAAAATCATGATAACGCCCATCGATATATTGGTCAAATATTAAAAACAAACTGGCCACTGCCTCTGCAATAATTTCATCAGTGTACCAAAGTAAATATAATTCAGTGTGGATCAATCGAATTATGAGAAAAGAAAGTGTTTTCATTAGAAATTAAAGGTATTAAGTATTAACAGAAGAATCGATTGAAAAATAAGCAACTAATAAAAAGGAGGACATCAGAACTGTCGAGACTGGTTGGTTAATCACTTTCATGTTTATCCATTAGTTTCATAAAATGGTCCATGTGACAAAAAAGTGTTTAGGTTCGCCTTGAAAGCCATCCCTTGTCGATCGCCGCATGGGGTTGTTATGATTAGAAACACATTAATATTAGTAAGCCGTCTAACCCCTAATTCCTTCAATGTATGTATGATAAGTTCATTGATCAAAAATATTGATTTTGATTTCAATGTTTTGCTTTCCCATCATAAACCAATACCGATACTTTTATCCATAATTTAATTTAAAAGAATGTTAAAGAATCATTCTCAATTTCCATGATAAGGTTCTTATTATTATGTTAACGTTATTTTTAGACTAAGGTATGTAATCTTAGAAGACCTACATTTTATTAAATAAAAAATTATTTATAAAGATTAATTAAATCATATCCTTTTGAATAATAAATAGACCCCTTAGTGGAAGATTGCTTCATATGTGACTATTATACCAACGGAATCTACGTATTCACCAAATATAATATTTATTCTTATTTCTCTAACGTACTCGTGTAATTTTAAAAGTTGTTGGAATGAAAATGAAATAAAGTCCAGCCTCTAGTCGTCAAATGCATATGCCGATACTCATAGCAGGTGACTCCATCTATTATGTTTGAGTTACCAGATTCATTGGCATTGACAAACAAGTTGTGTAAAAATTGGCAGCCATATTTTATTGTTTTCGTCTTTCGCCCTTCCCGCGTTTTGTCTAAAAAATAAAAGTGTTTTCCAATTTTTCGGAAATTTGACCAAATTACATAAAAAGTGCAAAAAGATACTCGTGCGAGTGGATATTAGTTATTACAAGTACGTTTTAATACCACCGAGAGTGGTAGCAAGTGACTGAGAACTCTTAGGTTTTATAGAACTCCAGTTAATCAAAGCAATACACACAATATGGGTCGCAAAAAGAAGAAGATGTCCAAACCGTGGTGCTGGTGAGTTTCCCAATGGGACCCATTTTTCTTACTACCAATCTCATTTTCAATGTATCGATGATAAATCAACTAGTTCTACACACGCCTAACTGTATAATTCAATCGAGATGCATTGTCTCTCAGAACTGTATATCTAATCGTAAATTATTTGTAAGGTCAAATGGTGCAGCTCATACTCAAAACACTTGTGTGGAGCCACAGTAGAAGCACCTTCGATCAAAGTCTCAAAGAGGTCTTTTAAGCCTATACTTATATACTATTCTCTCTCCCTTTTAGGTATTGCAATAGGGAATTTGATGATGAAAAGATTTTAGTTCAACACCAAAAGGCCAAACATTTCAAGTGTCATATATGTCATAAGAAACTCTATACTGGTCCAGGATTGTCCATACATTGTATGCAAGTGCATAAGGAATCTATAGATAAGGTGCCCAACTCATTACCAAATAGATCGAATATAGAAATTGAAATATTTGGAATGGAAGGTATTCCACAAGAAGACCTCAGAGATCATGAAAAACAAAAGAATGGTAATCGATCAGAATCAGACGATGATGATCCACCAACAAAGAAACCAAAACAAGATCGTGAGTAAACAATACAGCTATCAGTTAATCCAAAATACAATGCTCTAATCGCCTGTCTTTTTAGAAGCAACAATTTTAATGAACGCTCATCAACACGCTGCAAATAATATGGTAGTGCCTAATCTATTAGGTCAATCAATGATGGGACAATATCCTCAAATGCCATCGGTTATGACAATCGGTATGCCATATATGCCATCGCCAAGCGGCATGGCTTCAATGATGCCCCCTCATCTAATGCCGACCGGTCCAAATCCATTGTTTCCTGCTGCCATGTCAGCAAATGTCAGTGGTATTGGTGTTCAAACAAAACCAGCTTTTCCTGCCTATAGTAATGCCACAATTAGTGCACCACCAACAACAAATTCTGCATCAAATGCTGGTGATCAATCAAAAGCAAATTTAATAACAATGGGTGGCGCTACCTCAAAAATCCTTCATCCACCTGAAGATTTAAGTTTGGAAGAGATTCGTGCTCGCAAACCTAAATATCAGAGTTTGATAGGTAATTCATTTGCGTCTACAGCCTCACCATCAACTACGAATATTGTCACATATAGTAGCGGAGACACAACAAATACGCATGAAAAAACTATTATGACATCGGCGGCACAGAAAGTAGCAATGCAGCATGTCGCCAGTGTAACTAAAGCTCAAGAAATAGATGTAGTATCTATGTTTATTTCGTCACTTGATATAAAATAGTAATTAATTTTTCGTTATCTCTTTTATTTGAATTGTAGCAAGTAGCATCAATGCATGCACATGCACATGCTCAAGCACAAGCAGCACACGCCCAAGCTGCTGTACAACAGCAGGCTCAAATAGATGGACTGAACCGTGCAGTCATGTTCCATCGAATGCATCAAGCTAGAACGAATGGCCCACCTATTGGAATGGTATTTACTAGGCTAGCGCATTAAATTTACAATATTATTTACAACTATTGTTTTTTAGGTGCCAGTTGTATCAAACCCAATGCTTATGCAACCAATGATGCGACAACAAATGTTAGGATCTCCAGCTGGACATATAATCGGTGGTAATATAATGCGGTCAGCACCACCGTCCTTTTCTCAAGGTATGTTTTAAATTATTCAATACGTATTATTCAGAAATCATTTAAACATTATCACACTATTCTCATCACTCCCAAAAAAAAAAAAAATCAAACCATCATGATTAATATCAACAAGTGATGCCCATCAATTAGATCATATTATTAAAAGAACTTTAATGATTGCCAGATTATTTTTTTTTTGTATACATGATAAAAACAAAGACAAAAAATACAGTATTCAACTATGTTTTTGGTGTTTCTCTGTGCAACAGTTTTAAAAAAAAAATATCTGAAGCGAATTATCATATAATTCTTGTAATTATCTCTACATACTATTTTAGATTTGTTTTCAACATAAATTTATTAGTATTTGTTTTGTTTTTTTTACGAAATTACCAATACAATAACTTTGCCAGAATCACAATATACTTCAAATTAGACATTGCATGCTCATAAAAAGGTTTTCTTTCCAATTTAAAAATTTTCATGATTTGTCTCGTGTGATATTTTTATGCATTTCATATTGATCCCCCACCACTCTATTTGAAATTTTAATGATATGTTCTTTCAGTATTATTACTTAAGTTCAATTACTAATCGAATAACTCTATTTTATTTATATTTTTGAATGTTTTAAAGTGTTTCCTCTCTTAGTAAACGAAATTTTTACTTGTTTTTCTTCACGTTTCAAAATTCTTACATTTTTTTTTCAAGACTTTTTAACTAAAAATTGTAATTGTAATTAATTAGTTAATAATGTTAAAGAATTTAGTTAACAATTTATTTTATTTTCTCTCTTAATTTTTAATTAAACTAAAATATTAATTTGAATCGTTTCGCAGTGAAAAGTGGAACATCGTCATAAGGGTTAACAAAAAAAAAAATAATAATTTCAATATGGCATTATACCAGATAGGATTGATATAACATAGACAATTAATTGTAACAAATTAAAATGACAGTGAATTAACAAAATGAGCACATAAAAATTATTTAAAATCAGGACTTAGTAATTAATGAAGAAAGAAAATGTGAAAAATAAAATAATTATCGTCTTCGGCATAATATGAATCTCACAGAGACACAGAAACATAATTGATAAATAACTTATACAGACATTTACCGACTAAAGACTTTAAATCAAATCAAATAAAAACCAATACTCTGAGTTATCCTCAGAATCTACGTGTGTCCATTCTCAACAATGAAAGCTTCCTCAGGTAGATTAAACGTATTTAGTTTCAAATTAAAAGAAAAAAAAATCGTTATAATATTTGCAATTTTAGAAAGGCACTTTGTTTTATTTTCCTTTACAAGTATTTTTCGTTACTTTTTTCTTTATATTTTGTATTGTTTTGTTGTTTATCTGTACTTTTATTTACACAGTTTATGTTTTTGGTGGTTTTGATTTTACTTGGATTAAAAATTGTTAATAATTCTGGGTGATTAATGAATGGCAAAATGTTTGTATTGTATTTAAGTGAACGTTATTATATTATTTACAATGAAATTATAACACCAATTTAGTATAAAAAATTGATTAATTCTCATATAATTGAGTAATTTGATTGAATGCTCTCTTGTGATCACAGTGACTAAGTTATCCAATTTTACTGCAAATGCTGATGCATTTTCTCTTCTCGTTTTCATTCTAACTGAGTGTTTCGATATAAACACTGACTGACAACCGTCTGTTTCATAGAATATTCAATGCAATCAATGATTTCGTTTTTATTTTATTTAATCACTTAAAGCATCACTGTACAATTTAAAATTTCCCTTAATCAATTAACACCTTTTGATAATTAACGAAATTGATAAATTTTATTAATTTTTTCTTCTCTATTTTGTTTAATTATTTTTCATTACAAATATTTAATTACTATTTTTCAGACGAAAAATTAAAATGATAAAAATTGTTGTATAAAATACAGTAACAAATTACAAATCATTGTAAAATGAATAATAGAAATCAAAAGTATTTTTTCTTAACGAAACAAATTAAGTAAAATAAAAATAAAGTCACACACCCCAGGCAAGCGAATTTCATATTTTACATTTTTTTTTTAAGTAAAACTTTAAATTTCCATAATCGCTTTAATTGTTTTATTGATTTTATATTTTTAATTTATTTTTTGTGTACACGCGATACTCTTTTATGTTAATCTATTACTTTGAAACAAACAAACTATCTATTAAGAAAATACTATGCATAAACTAAACGAGTGATGGATAACAAATATTTAATATACTCGTAGTTTAGTGTTCGCTTAATTTGTAATGAAATTAAGTTAAAAATATGTTGAGATGAAATTTTCAATTAGTTGCATGTCAAATAATTTGTAATCAATTAATGTATCTCGGTGGTTTCATGCAATTTAATTATAGTCCTTCTATTCACTGTTAATCTCTAAATATTTTCCTTAAAACTCATAAATTATCAGTTCATATATGAAATTATCATCAACAAGTCTCATATAAATTGATTAAATGTGTTAAGATTTACGTAATTTGTGATTCGTTTTTATTCTTTCGTATATTGGAGTCATTTTTCTTTTAATTTCAATTAAATTTCATTGAAATATGGTGAGTATTGAATTAAATTTTGATTTATTTGTTTTCAATTTTAATTCGTGAGCCGCGGGTTTTCAGTAAATTCACCTTTAAATTGAAATTAACGAGACCCTGATTTATATTCACATTCTAATTAACTTGAAGGGAAAAACTCTATTATTGAGTTTACCATTCGGTAACGGGTGGAATCGTACTCTAATCAATTATTTGTTCAATTATGGCCGGAAAATAATGACAATAATATCAGTTTGATTGGTGTTGGTTTTCAAATTCAATATTTATTTCATATTATTGTATAATCCGAGCAACATATCGATTAATTCAGTTGTCCTTTTTGGATATTTCTGATTGATTTTTTATTGTATGTGTCCTAATGTCTTGAATCAAAAGAAAAGCTTTTTATGTTTGTATCAACTAAAACCATTGATTATGTAATTTGTATGAAAAATAATTTATTTCGTATTTCAATGAATTATAACCGATGACACTAATCGTATTTCTGGTAAATACTAAAAGTAAAATATAATTTTATTTAAATGAAATTTTATTAATTGAATTAAACACATTATGTTGTGAATACACCAAATGTTGAGATACAATTCCCTTAAGTAGATAGCAGCCTATTGTAATTTTGTATTGGTGATGTTACGTACTGTCTTCACAAAATAAAACTCTTAATCAAATGAATCACATTTTTATCATACCGCCAATTGTGTGTTAATTGCATATTGATTTGAAATGTTTTTTTTCTATTACAAAGAGATACAATCTCTGGCATTATATTCACCTTGAACTTGATATCTCTATGATCAATTTCTAAACTAATTGGTCTGGATGATAATTTTTATTATAACTGCATGTTGTTTTGTCTGCGTTAAACAAATGTGTTGCTTTTTTTTTTATTAAAACAGAAAAATTAATATCAATTGTTTTGCCAATTATCATTTGTTTTAAAAAATTTTTAATAAAATAAATTATAAAATCATTATAATACCAATAGAATTAAGTAGTCAAAAGTATTTCTGTTCACATACTTAATATATTTAACTGATTTTGTAATATGAAAGTAACTGTAGCCTGAAAACTGAAACTAAAAAATCAAATCTTTAAATAGTTTTATAAATATAAAAGAAGTATCTCTCTCTCTCTCTGTCATTTAAGTTAATTATAAACATCTAAATGTTTTTTTTTAATTTCAATTTATTATAAATTCATGACCAGCTGAAGTTTGGTTTATGGGCAGGTGTAAACCAGACATTTTTTTTATTATTTTTTTAGTTTGTAATTGTTATAAATAAATAATATTTGTGTTTGAATATTCTTAGAGCAAATTTTAAAGAATTATGATATACATGAATGTGATTTAAAATGTTAATGTTTTATTTACTATTACATTTACATATTAAATTCACATTTTCATATCGAAATTCAAATAATTCATATAGAGATTATTTATTATTTTCGTTTTATTTGTTTTAAAATCATTAAGGTATTTAAAGTTGAACTAATTGATTTTCAAAGGAAATTTATATTTTATTCTCACATGGAATTTTTTGTTAAAATTAATTATGAATTTATTAACAATGGCCAGAAGTCAATTATATTTTGGCATACCAAAATTGGAATTAATGAATAAATAAAATTCAGAATAAAATAGAAAATTTCCATTCTCAGCTTTAAATAACAATAGCAAGATGTTTTCATTTTCTTTATAGTTCTTAGTTGAACCAAAAGACCAATAGTTTTTTTTTTTAGTGTAATTTTGATTTTAATAAATTTTTAATCGTTTTTTTTTTTGGATTCGTTTAATGAATTAATTCGTATTTTAAAAAAAGTAATTAAAATAATGTTTAATTCTAACTTATTCCACCACCCCTCTTGTTTGGTATCAAGCATAACCTAATTACTCTATATAATTGATTTGTATAAAAAGAAATTTATTTTTGTCTTTTAAAGAAATTAGTGATATTTGATCGTAATTTTATTTAAAATGAGACACATTTTTACATTTACTATTTAAAAATTTTAGTAGCGTATTCGAAGTACAACAATAACTAATCCATATTTGTTCTTTTTCTTTTTTTCTTTTTTTTTTATCCGTCTGTTTTACATCACCAAACAATACACCTGGATTAATCCTTTAATTGATATCCATGAATCAAATTATCCTTAAAAACTGATTCGTTTGTAATACAAATGAATAACAAACAAAATCCTTTAATAAATGGTGTATTTAGGAATATTGGCACCAATACCAGGAATGGTTGCCCCCGGCATGGGTGTTGTATTGCCGGGCCATCCAATGTTAAATATGATGCAGCCCCGTTATCGGTGATCAATTCGATCTCTAT
Organism: Coboldia fuscipes; assembly: GCA_001014335.1. Lineage (NCBI taxonomy): Eukaryota > Metazoa > Arthropoda > Insecta > Diptera > Scatopsidae > Coboldia > Coboldia fuscipes. The sequence goes on from JXOR01000209.1 coordinate 84,129, forward strand.
GGAAATTCTGTTGAGGACCACAATCAACCACACAATTTAAAATTATCCAAACTCTGGTAAAACCAAAAAACAAAATGCTTTCTAACAAAATGAACATTTTTTACAAATTTCATCTGCTATTTTGAAGTGTGTTTAGTAAAATAAACGGATATACGTAATGTTAATGTGCAAGTAGATGAAATAGGTAATTCAACAAACAAAAGTTAAATGCAAAATAAATAAAACCAAATCGACGAATGGAATCAATTCATCAGGTGAAATGTTAAAAATTAAAAAAAAATTAAATAATTTGTGGGTGGTGGTGACATCTTCAACATTAGAAATCCCTAATTGATCAGGTTGTGGGGGAAAAAAATAATTTAGTAATCGTCTGCCTAAACTACTAAAGTCGTCAATAAAATTCAACCTCATTTAATTCTGATATTGTGAAAATGATGATGAATTTAAGAAACTTTCGTGTCACTGATTCATCAGAAGTATAAATAAATTCATCAACCCGTCATCAGTCAGCCCCGAAATGGAATCATCATAAGAGAATCATCAAGCAAGTTATAAAAAAGCATAAATACAATTTTTATTTGTATTTTATCTAATTTTTAGTTAAAAATCAAAACACGTTTAACCAATTCTTTTAATTTTCTTATTATTAATTATTATTATTTTAACAAAAAAAAATTCATTGAACCCAATTGATTAATAATTTTTTTTTTTTCGTTTTAATAGTTAGTTGATTTTCTTTTAAATGTTTAATCAAAAGTTTTGATATTGAAAACGAAAGAAAAACAAAAAAACCCAGACAAAAGTAAAAAATAAATTCAAAATATGCCGTATATTAATTCTTTTAAAAGTAAAATTATTGTTTCAATTTGATAAATGGACAAGAATTAGATTTTAGTAGCTAAGGTAGAAAAGCATTATTCGCTTAAATATTAAACTTGGTTTTAAATAGAAGCAATACAATTGAATTAAAATATAAAAAAAAAATATTAGAGATTTATAAACTTAAGAGAGTATTCTGTTTATTAGAAAAGAATCATTGATCACAGTAATCTTCTTCAAATTAAGTTTACAAAATTAAACAAACTCTTGAAGATGGTCAACTGTTTTAGAAGATATTAAACAATATTTACCGTTAATTGTATATGGCAGATTTGAATTTATTGAAATTTGCAAAGAAACGATTAATAAGAAATTGAATCAAACAAAAACAAAAAAAAATTATTAAACAATTTATGAGAATTATTTTTACCCAACAATTATATTCAATATTATGTCTAATCGTGTTTTTTAATTTGCAAAAAAAAAAAAAATATGAGAGATAAGTCAATGAAATTGATAAGGTATGGAAAAGTATCTTTTTATGGTTATATGTTGATGGAAAATTTAATATTAAAAATATATAAATTTATATCCAAATGATAAAAGGGCAGGTGATTTCATAATAATTTCTTAAAAGTGAATGAATAAAACAAACAAACATTCAATCGTTAATTTCGTTATAATTTAGTTCTTAAATCAAAGTCAATTCTCTTTACTTTTAGTTTTGTAATTAGATGAACTAATTAAACCGTGAGAATCAATGCAGAATTTATTATTTCTTTCAATGTCTTTTATTTTTTTTGGGAATGCATTTGATATGGCGACGGTTATAAAGTGTTTATTGTTTTTGTTTTGTTGTAATAAATATGCTTTTGAGCTGTGCATTAGAATTTAAATTAAAATTTAAAAAAAAATACAAAATATATCCTTTATATTTTTAGTAGATTAACATGAATAATAATCTAATTTACGTATAAAATAATAAGAAATTATAAAATGATTTCACATAATTACGGTCAAATGGTCACTTTAATTATGTTGATTGAAGAGTTCCTTGCTTTTAAAACAGCGTAAATTACCAATCACAAATAAAACTTTTAATTCATCTTTTTAGTGGTCTTTAAAATAACGTCAAGTAATTTTAGTTTAGGCGAATTATGAATTACATACAATCAATGCTGGTATCGTGAACTTTATTATTTTGATTTCCACACTATTTCAATTCTATCGTTTTTATCTCTTATTGTAATTAATAACTTCAATACGCGAGGTGTTGGTTTTTGGAATCACCATTCTTGTATTTCTATTGATCTCTTTCCTATAAATAGTTTCCTTATTCTTAATTATTTTTTTTTATGGTATCAATGATATCTAGTTGATTTGAATTTAAATTGCAATTCAATGTTTTCGTACGAGTAGTTCTTTTTTTTTAAATTTCTTTTTCAATAACGAAATCAAAACACAATCACACTGTATTTTGTGCTAGTTATGATTATAAATAATTGATTGGTAAACCCCGTTGTTTTAGCAGGCGAATTATAAATTCACAGTAATGAAAATCAATTAATTGCTGTTGGACTCTTCAGTCCCTGCCTCATATCGTTGGCTAATTATTATTGATATAGTTATAAATGGAAAACAAATTATTAATTTCTTCTTTTTTTTTAATCAAAATAAAATTTGTTTTGTAAGAAACATCGAGTCGTTTATTAATATCGCTAGGAAATCGCTTATTTTTTCCTATGATAAAATGACTAAAAGGTTTTTATTTTTGTGGAAATTAAATTTCTTTTAAACAAAAAAAAAATACAAACTGTTTCTTTTTTATTGATTTTTTTTTTTACTTGATAGCCATAAGTCATTAAATAATTAATCATTTTATTTATCTTAGAGATTAGATAAATTCATATGACTGTGCGAAAATAACTAATGAATATTAAAAAGTGAATGAGAATAATAAAGAAAATTTATTTGAAAAAAATTGAAAATAGTTGTTTCCTTATGGCAATGATTCACCATTCCAAACAGGACAGATTTTATTGATTTACTCTTCCCTGATATTCAGTCCAGATTTTCCTAAAAAATTCATTTCTGAGTCATCACAGATGCAGCTGATAGAAATAAAAATGGTAAATTTTCCACGTCTCATTTTCAAATTCAATTCAAATGAAACCAGAAGAGAATTACAACGCATGTAAATGATCAACCGTTTTATAATTCAGATGGACCCCTCCATATAATATTATCCGTCAACATTAAGAGAATGGGTTTTATGCCGCAATCCTGTATGTGTCTGACTCAAACTTTTACGTCTGTATTTTGTTCTATGTACCCAAAACGGTTACCGATTTTGTATGAATTTCGTAAAATTTTCCTCTCTACAAAGCTGACTCAATGCAAACAATATTCTACAAATATTGAGAGTATTCTGACATCACTTGGCCGGCAGCAGAAAACAACAAATAAAATAACAATCAACACTCATACACTTTTAACGGCTTTAAAAAAAAAACACTCGCATTCAATTCATGAAATTGTTAAGAAATAATTGTAAAATTAACAAAGAAGTTTACATGATGTTTTCTCATGGTACGTATGTTGTTTTCAGTGATGCATATTAAAACGTATGTTTTATCAGTGAGAATAATTATCATCCTAAACATTAATTAAAATGTCCCAGATTGGTGTGAATCACGTGTTATTCTTTCAACCGGTTTACACTCAAATTTCAATAAGAAAAACTAAAGAGATTTATTCATTTAAAATTGTTTTGCCGAATAAAGCATACCTTCATCTACAAAAGAATTGCGACTAATAATTTGTCTAAGGCAACAGTACAATGCCTCGCGGTTTTTTTTTAACGTTTCCGTCTCATGTTTTGAATGAATTATGAAAGAATTCATCAGTTTTTCTGCGAAAGGGTCGAGTTAGGTAAAAGATTTCTTCAAATTTACTTTTTTAGCAGTTTAACAGACAATACCATCTTAACGAACTGGAAACATCATCAATGCCAGGTGTGATTTGAATTCTATATCATAAATTCCGTACATGGTCAACGATTTTTCTAATTTTCCTTGGCTTATAATTCATATCACTAATCATATCATTATACAATTGTTTCTTGATTTTCTGTTTCATAATTACAATCACAATTAATTTTAATTTATTATTTGGAAATAGTAATTTCGATAAAAAAACAAAAAGTTTATTTTCTTGATATATGAACGCGTGCCTAATGAGAATAGCTTAAAGAGAAATTTATTATTATTTACGTATTAATCACAATATTGTAAGTATCAAAAGCCGGTTTTATTACAAAAACTCTTTAAATAATAAAACTGGCTGAATGAATTACTTATGATAAATCACCATTGATACAAAAAAAAATTTACTATTTAGTATTAAAGCAATTTCATAATAACCACTTTGTGTTTTGACTTATTTATGTTGGATATGTCGTAAGTTATAAAATAACAAACTAAATTAACAATTATGGAAAAAAACATAATTCTCATTCTATATTAAGGTAAATCATAAATTAATCCGTTGTCTGAATATCTAAGAAATCATTCTAGCCAATTTCAAGGCCATCAATTGTATTCGTTAAAAAATTTAAATAAGAAATCCAGAAATTTTATATGTTTGGTGATTCATCTATCGTCTCGGTCCCATACCATCCAGCATTTAATGATGCTTCGTCGTCGGGAAAACCAGGAGTTTTAATAAAAACATATAAAAATCAATAAAAAACCGAAGAATTCGTCTTCTTGTTTGAGAGACATGATCACAATCAAATAAGAGTTTGATACCATCATCGGTTTTGCAAACATACCATTCCTTAAATATTTCTCATTTCAATAAGAACGAATGATGCTAAAAAAAAATTCTTCAGTTTTTTGTTTACGGTATGGGGGTAAAACTCATTTATGTTGACCCCCAAATATTATGTGTAAGTCAAACGGTTGAATGTATTGAATTTCCCTAACTATTTAGGGAACAATATTGAATGGTACACAATCATATTCACAATTATTTCTCTTTTATTTAGTTGTCGACTAATGGGAAAATACAATTGTTCATCAATGCTTGTATGTATGTACTTAATACACCAATATGAATGATATTGTGTATGCGACTGGCTGAACACACGGGTAAGGGAAAATCAAATATACCAGACACACCAGTTCACCTAGAAGCAATGAGACATTCATTCAATTTTTGTTATATTATTTTCATTTTAACTCTCTTGTATTGAGATTGAATGGAATTACAAACTGATAATGTTGTTTTGGTAGTCCAACATTGGAGCTACTTATAATGGAAACAACTCTAAAAGCCAATTCGATTCGTAAATGTTTCATACATACAGTTTCGGTCTCAATATTATGCAGTAGAGACTTTCCATTCAATTTTAACGGCTAAAACCGTTTACTTGGCTCATTTGTCGTACGAAGTTCAATCAGTGTGGATGTTCTTCTACATCACTCATCAAAAGCGGAATTTTTTTTTTAAATTTTGTTAGTTTACTTTTTATTACACCGTGTAATTTTAAAAGTTGAACTCTTCAGGTGAATTGAAAGTGTTTCATCAATAAAAAAAAGTCTTAGACTCTTCAAAGGAAACAACGAAAGTTTATACTTTTATTCGAGTCTTGTGTGTGTTAAATTGATGTGATTTGACCGATAAAAGTAAAAGTATTTTTGGGAAAATTTTAAGTCATCAAAGTTCATGCGTATCCGCAGAATTTAAATTTTTTTCGTTAAAATTCATTTCCAATTATCATAAAGTGTAATTGATTCAAGTGGAATATTAATTGACTGTTCTCTTACATGATCATTATGTTTATGTGCTCTTTATTATTTATCAATACGATACAGTAATAAATAAGAAAATCATTATTCTTTTATTTTGTTGGTTTTATGATTTTAAATAAAATGAATGTTTAATTAAATAACAATTTTTATATTTAAATAATAATCAATTCAATTGTTTGTGTGACATTTAATCTTCAAATAACCAATAAATCAACCATTAATTTTATTCAAATAAAATTTACAGTGAAATTCTATTCAATTATCTGAGTGGTGAATTATTAAATTTTTTGTATAAGTAATTGTAGTGCACAAGTACGTTGAAAAAAATCAATCAACAATAGAGTACATTATACAAAACTGTGTAAATCACATAGGGAAAATAATAAATTAAACGTGGTGAAAGTGGTTAATTTTGTAGTCAACCAGAGATTTTAGTTTTGGAAATAATTCAACGCTCCAACAAAGTGTTACTATTACAAATTCCGATTCAAGATAGATTAATACCAGTGTTTTACGTATTGTTTTACCATTATTATTAAGTGAATTAATTTATTTATTTCTATTTTCTTGTAATATAATATCCCAAATTAAAAACAACAACAATGGCAACAAATAAATGTCAAATGTTTAGTTTAATCCTATGTATTGTGGTAACATCATTCATAAATTGGATCAATTGTAATGATAATTTACATGTTGCATATGAATGGAAACAAATTGATTATGATTGGCCAACACCAGAGATAAAACAAGAGGCAATCGATTCAATGACATTCATTCAACAAAATGTAATTCCCGTTGGATTAGAAGTCTATAAATCACGATTATTTATCACATTACCACGTTGGAAGAAAGGTGTACCAGCCTCATTGGCATACATTAATATTAATGGTAAATATTTCTTATACATTTTTATTTGCACTCAATTTATTTAAATCAATTCTGGCAAATTGATGGATTATTTAAAAGAGAGACCCGATTGCATTGTCTCTGTTAACTTTGTTCATTCGTTACATTCAATTTTAATCATACACACTGATAACATTTCAATTTGAATAAGATCAATAAACAAATATTACAAAGAAGAAAATAAAATTATTAATCATTATTGATTATACGATTGTTTAAAGTCCACGTTTGCATTCACATACAAATCATATTCATGTGATTTTTCTTTCAATTCAATGTTTTCTCTAAATATTTTGATTATTTGCATACATAAGAACAGTGAAAGAATTACATATGATTTAACTAAAATTATGTAAAATAAATGAAAATTTAAAGAAATTTCAATTAAAATTTTTATAATCAGAATATTAATTTAATTGTAATGGAAACAGTGTTCATGTGTATGGTATAACAGCAAAATATTATGCAATACAAAGGCGTATACTGAACTGAAGAATAATGATTAACATGAATAACTGGTATTAAATTGAACATATATGAAAATGCCAATGTAATTTACGTTATTTACCTTTTCATTTTATACATTATGGCAACACGAATTATTGCTCATTGGTTCGGTGTATAACAATCTCATTTATGTCTTTTATAGGACAGAATAATATACACACCATCATGAACATTTATGAATTTTAACTTAACCGAAAAATCTATTTGTTTCAAATACATTCACTTTGAAATTTCAATAAAAATTTATTCTCGCGGTTTTTTTTTTTTTGTTATATTTAATGGAATAGGTAAGCTTTACCTGTATTTTATTAAAAACGTATAATGAAATACGTTAAAATTTATAGAGTCAAATAACAGATACCTTTGTGGGATGTAGAGACAAATTCACGTTAAAACCAGTTTATAGTTTTTAGTGGGCCATAAGCAAATAATAAATTTTTGAAAAGTTTTATTTTGGTTTTAGTGAAATTTTAAATCTTTTACTAATCACATAAAATCCCATGACTATTGAATAGCCAATGCTCGCAAATTCTAGAATAAATTCTCATGTTGATATTTAAATTAGAATCAATATGTCACTTAATTGTTAATTTAAACAATTAACATTGATAAAAACCGACGATGTCAAGCCTAAACTAGTAATGAATCATTGAGATGTCAATGCTACTTTCACTTAAAAATTCCCCCCGAAATAGTCACATAAATTGAATTCAATTAAAGTGTGAATTATTGGTTGATAACAGAAATATTTCATTGAATAAAACTTAATTTTAATGCAAATAATCAATACAGGTGTTTTCAATCAAAATATTTCAATTGACATTGAATCTTATTGCTCCAATATCAAATAATTTTCTCTACAATTAGTAAATAACAATCGGTTACAACAAAACCGTAATTTAAAGTGAAACATTAAAAACGAAACTCATATAGGAATTAATGAAAATGTGATTTGGTGTCTCTACGATTTATAAAAACGTTGGTAATTCATTCTATTTGTTATTCGTTTAAATTAGATACATAATTAATTGATTGTTATGTTTACTGGTTAAATCCTTTGTGTCTTTATAAAATATTTTCTATTCGTGTTATGAGACCGTATCTGATATTTATGATTACTGAATACACAGAGAGAGAGAAATACATATAATTTGTTGGAATTAAAAGTTAAAACAAATATCTAGGCGAAGGTTATTTCTCTTATACGATATTAATATATGAGAGACCTATTCAATATTTGGATTCGATTGCAAACCACTGATCGAGGTAAACATTCTATTTTTTCTATTAGTGACCGGTTAATCAATAATGTAAACTACTGAAAAGTACAGTAACGATATTCTTGATCACCTTTTTATTCAGATTAATACTGTTCCGTTTTTAGCTTAAAGTTTTTATTATGGTCAAATTAGGAAGTAAAGTCCTTCCTACCAGATAGAGAATTTTCATGTCACAATTTTATTTATTATTTACGATTTACTTTTATCCGTGTCCCAAAAAAAAAAAAAAGTAATCGGTGTAACTAAAACATTAGGAAAATTATTTATATTCGATATGAATTAAACACTTGTACTGTCTGGGTTCAAGACCAAAATAATATGATATTATGACATCTAAATTGGAAATTTGTTTTTTCGGTAGCACAAATTAAATTGCGTGTTCTAGGTCAATAATAAAATAGAAAATTCTTTATTTTGTTTAATATTAAACTGATTGAATTTTTCCAATGAAAATATAAATGTAAAACATTAGTCATTGATTTATAGTCATAACAGCATTGTCATTGAATATCATTAAGAGCGTGAAATTAACACCCCAATTGGCGATAATAGAATTATTATTAATAATAAAATAAACGTGGTGTCTATTGTTCTTATCTTCTATTTTCACCTGTAAATTGCGTAGGCAGACCTATAATAACAATAACAGAAACTTCAAATCACCAAGTCATCACATGTATGATATGAAAAGAATAAAAACAATCACGATTAACTTTCGATTTTCAACAAATATAAACAAAATATATGTCAGGAAGTAATTTATCTTTTCGTCAGGTGAAAATGTATACAAATAGTCATCAGTAGAACACTTTCATTGTTATTCATTCAAATGTTATCTGATTCCATAGAATTTAGGTCACACACTAAAAACACAAAATTTAATTAATCCCCCAATTTAATTTCAACAGTTACGGTTTAATTCAAATCAGTTTATTCACCTTGAATATCAAATGGACACTGGAAAGTTGTCAAATTAAAAATTAAGTTTAACTTTAATTAAATGCGAATTTTAAATTAATTCTCATTAAGTTGAGATCACCAAAAATTAACTGTCCTAACAATAGTATTTTGAACTAGAAATAAAAAACGTTCATTGTTACCACCTTGTATACGAGCGAGAGGTCACCAAACCTTAACTACAAACTGTTACCCATAATTGTTATTTAATCGCCATGAGATTAACTGATATCAACCTTGAATTTTTACTATCCAGATTAACCCATACAATAATTTTTATTATCCACTTATTAACAATAATTACTCTCACTCGATACGATATACCAGAAAAAAATAATTGACAACTTATTCACGCAACGTTTATGTACCAGTTTAACCAAATGGTAAAACTGAATGAAACAAAACGTTACACAATTTAAGTTATTGAACTAATAATGTTCATTATGTTTTATCCACAAATTAATCAATCTGTTTTATTCAAATTTTATCAGATAACTCAACCAAGTCACCGGTATTGAAACCATATCCAAGTTGGAGTGCACATCGTTACAGTGGTGAAGATGTACCAGAAATTATTTCACCATTCCGTATACGTGCTGATCGTTGTGGTCGTTTATGGGTCCTTGACACTGGCGTTGATGATATTTTAAATGACACTAAATCATTAGCACCACCACAACTATTAATTTATGATTTACAAAATGATAATCTTTTACGTCGCTTTTCAATACCACAAGATCAACATACCAATAATTCATTTTTTGCTAATATTGTTGTTGAGGATCATGACTGTGACAATACATTTGCATATGCTGCTGATTTAGGATCACCTGGTTTGGTTGTATACTCATGGAATCAACAAGAATCATGGCGTGTGAAACATAATTACTTCCATCCAGATCCATTGGCTGGAAACTTTAGTGTTGCCGGTGTTAATTTCCAATGGGATGATGGTATCTTTGGTGTCGCTTTATCCAAAAAACAATCCGATGGATATTCTCAATTATATTTCCATCCATTTAGTTCAACACAAGAATTTTCCGTCTCCACGTCAATCTTACAAAACTCAACGTTAGCACAATCCGATGAAATTTATAAGGAATTTAAAGTACTTGGTACACGTGGTCCAAATGGACAATCTGGTGCTGCATTTTTGGATCAATTAACTGGTGTACTATTCTATGCAATGCCCAACTTAAATGCAATCACTTGCTGGAAAACATCAAATCGTGATTACAATTACAAGTCAATTGGACGCGTCTATATGAGTCCCGTTGAAATGGTATTCCCAAATGACGTTAAAGTTGATGATGAAGATCGTTTATGGGTATTATCTGATCGTTTACAACAATTTATGTATCATGAATTAAATACCGATGAAATTAATTTCCGTATATTAAAAGCACATGTAAAAGATGCCATTGAAAATACAGCGTGTGATACAACACCAAAACCATTGCCAGATATCATTAATAAATTGGGTGATATATTGCGTCCATCAACAACAATGCAACCAAAGAAATCAAGTGGTATCACAAATACACCAGCCATATCAACGATACTTGTTACCCTTGGATCAATGTATTTTATGTATTAAGTTATATTCAGTTTTTGTTTTAATTTTCTCATACACAAAATGCCCAATATAATTGCACAACATTTACTTGTTTTTAAATTCGTTAATATTTAATTTAAGAAAAAGTCACTAAATTGATTTTTTTTTTTTTGCTTTTAATTTAACTTAAGTGATGATGCTCATTTAAACTTGAACAATGAATTTTTTGTTTTAGACATTTAAGTGATATTAAGTGATTCAAATAGAATAAAAGAAAAACAAAATGTATAACACAATGATATCTATTTGAAACAATATAGTCCTTATTTAATAAATTTTAAGCTTTAGATTGATAATGAATGAAAACATATTAATTACACATGCATAATCATATTAGCATAAGAATAAATTATCTTATTATCATAGAATTTATTGTACTTAAATTGCATTTGAATGTTTTTATAATTTTCGTTTTTAAATTTTTTTCATACGTCTTCTATTCAATTATGATTTTAAAGAACCATTTAAGAAATTCAAAAACCAATAAACATAAGAATCTTAAGCTTATATAGAAATATTGTACGATTTAATTGATATCAAACGTATTGAAAACATATTATCATTTTCAAAAATAGTGAGCAATAAAGACCAACACAACGAAATAATTGACGCATTATCATTGTTTTTTTTTATAATTCCGTTATAGACTTCTGAACTCAGTCGATTTATATTGAGATACCACACTGTTAGCAGATTCAATTATGGTAAAATGATAAAGTGATTTCAGCATATAAAAAACTACAAGTCTATTGGATAAACAGAAGGGGATTTTATTGGCATTATACCATCAATTTATAACAATGTAGAATAAACATTGCGTTAAAATTGTCCAATGAATAATAAACATCAATATAATACGATAAGACTGATTGAATCATATTACACATTGATAATCAATTAAAAACATTTTCACGGGTAAACTGACATTGTAATGAAATTTTAACACTCAGTTGATAAAAGGATTTGGTAGTTAAGGGATATAAAATTAAAAAAAAAAGAAAATGTTCAAAGCATTCAAGAAGTCATTGACCAATATCCAGAATTGGTTAATTGCCGATCGAAAAAGGATCGTTCGCGTTATAGTTTTAATCGTGTGTTTTGTTGTCGTTATATTTCAGGTGAATTTCAGAGTTTAAAATCTCATTTTTACGTAAGTTCTTTAACAAAAAACTCAATAAATATTTTCACAGACAATAGAATGCATTTTAAAACTATCAAAACCACCAATAACAACGCATTCACGTGCCGATTTAAATGATTCAATGACATATCCTGCATTAACGTTTTGCCGTGATCCATCATATAAAGCAGATGTATTGGCCGAAGTTGGATTGGCATATCATCCAAAAATGACAAGAGCATGGCAAGATTTTCCATTTAATACAACTGATTTGGATGAATTATTCTTAAATGCCACTTATGAGATAGATGATAACTTCTATTTCGCGGGACTAGATGGAAATACAAGCCGTTAGTTGTAAAACTTTCTCAATTATTCTTTAAATGCGTTAAAATGTAAATTGCGTTTCAGATATCCAAATTACAAGCTCAATGACTTTGGAGTATGGACGATGTTATACCTTAATGCCATTGGTAACAACCGAAAAATCATGGAAATCGTATGGCTATTCGATTTTTTTAAAGCATACAGAAAGTGAACAAACTGATCTGTATGTACCTGGATGGCATCTATTTATTCACGAATCAAAAGAGACATTCACTGGTAAAGTCAATGGGAATGAAATGTCATAGAGTTTTTCGAATAATAATCCTTAATTTCAGAACATAATATGGATATATCCGGTAGAGTTGAATATTTGTTCATCAATGTGAATGAGGAAATCGAAATTAAATTAAGCCCCCAAGAGTTTTTAATGGTAAATCAACGTGGCACTCCATGTGCTGATTTAATGTCATACAGTTCAACTAATTGTACGGAATATTGTCGTGTTTATAATGTGACCCATTCGGTGGGATGCTCTGGTCCATGGATTTCAGATAGTGATCTTAAGTATTGTGACAATTACAATGATATGCGAAATCTCATTGTGACTTACAACAAGTAAGATATTTCACCGTAAATTTTAGTAGCGAAATGAACTAATTAATCGTGCCATTACAACAGCTTGAATTCGCAAACAGAAAAGGAATGTCGGTGCATGGACCCTTGTAAGACCTCACTATTCTCAGCGTACGTAATGAATCGAAAACTAATGAATATCGGTATTCCTAGCAGTCAAGTTTATGTGTATTTTACATCGAAGGTTGTTCAGGTAGTTTCGCCAATTGCTATCTAATTGATTTTACTATCGGGATTTATTTTCTTGAATCTAGTTTTTGGAAGAGAAGCCGGGATACGATTGGTACCAATTTATCGCAGATATGGGTGGCTCGTTGGGATTCTTACTTGGACTGTCGGTGTTGGGTTTAATTGGTATTCTCGAAAAGGTAATTCAAACTGTGCACATACCTGATATCTGCGTGTTGAACTAATTTGATGGAATTGTAGATAATTTTGCTGCTGATAGGAATTTGTATTTTCCCAACCAAAAGATCTGGAGAATTGGAGAACTCGTCGCCGGTTCCTCATAATGGAGAAATCAGTGCCATAACTGCTGAAATGCCAGTTTGTCTTAATCAACAAAAGCATATATAATCACTATTTAACACATTTTTAATAAATTTCACAATTCACTGTATCTTAATTCACTGTAATTAAGAAAAATTAAAAATTGGCAATAAACAAGAGCTTTAGTACAGTTTCTTAAATTTTTAACACTCGACTGATTTTTCCCACTCAAAATTTTTCCAAAGACACTAAAAACTTGATTTTTAAGCGGGAAATTACTGAGTTTTAGTTTTAAAAACCTGTAAGTTTCCATATATTTGGAATAAACATATGCTATTTAATGACTGAATTATCATTGTATGAAGTTGGTTGCTAAACAGGAATAAAACACTAAACGCCTGTAAGTATTTTAAAATGTAGTATGCGTACGCCAGGATTTATGTAAATTATCAGTCTGATATTTAACTTTTATCGAAATAAACGCCATGAATTTGATGTAGTTTTCTGATCCTGACCGCATAATCGGGCGAATTCTGTGGTCTTTCCCAATTTGTTTCAATCCCATGCAAATTAACTCTATCTTAATGGCACTCTGGCTCTCCTGCACACCAAATTCCATTGCCAAATGGCTAATTCAATGAAACGGTCGTTCCAGGTCTGCCGTATATATTCCCCATGACAGAGACCACGTATGTGAAGATTGAGAGCGTCGCTCGAATGAAATCGGGTCCAAATGAGTGCAAGCAATCATATAGCTACCGTTCATGCATCTCACACGGGTGTCACATTATATGTGTGTTATTCAAACGGATAGGGCATTCTTAGAATGAATAATATTCATGGACGTTTGCATAGTTGATTTGTATGTCTAATAGCGAAGATTGTTTGTTATTATTTTGATTTTGTATGAAAATTTTGTCCAGAGCGTAACGCTAGGATTTATCCTACTTCTTGTGATTAGTCAGCTTCATCTGATGAATTAATTAATTGTACTGGGTCATTCACAATCACATTAAAATAGAAAGACATTCAATTCAATTGGCACAATACGTAACTCTATTTTTCAAATGGCAATGTAATAATATGTGTAATTTATTATGACCATCAAAAATCTAATTATGAGTCATACAAAATTATCCTTTGCCAACAAAGACATAACTCTGAATGCATACCAATGTCGTAAATAACGAACTATTGTACATTACCCTGTGACAGGTGTATATATTTAAATAACAATGTAATCGAATATATTTCTCTGTATTCGAATAATCTAGTTATTTGTGAAAATAAAACTTTAACTATTTTTAAAATGGCAGGTCTTTCAATCCCACATTCAATGCATTCCAAAATCGTTCAAATAAAATTCTGCTGCAACCATATAAAATTCATATGCAACATTTACGTTATTATGAATGTTAAGGTATTTTTTAGACTCGTCGGACATCAGTAGTTATGGATGACCTCCATTTGAATTCATTTGAAAAAAATCAATTGAATCAAGTTAAAATTTTTATTTATTTCAGAAATCAAATAAAAATAATCTAATCTTATCAAATTTTGGGAATGCGTCAATGTCTTATCCAATGTGTTATCAATGTCCAGCACTGAACCACGGTTCACTCACTAAGTTTTTATTTAACCGATTGGTTGTACCTTTAATTTGTGCCAAATAAAACAAGTGGAGTGGTGAAAATTATATAAAAATAAAGAAAGAAAATTATTATTTTGAAGATATACTAATTTCTTTAACAACGTCACCATGATGCATATTAATCTGAAACAATTGCAAGAAATAGAGTCAAATATTAATGACACGAAGTGTACCCGCATGCAAGTGAACTTGTCGTATGATTTGAAAAATTCAATTGATCTAGAGAAATTTGAAAACCATGTAAGACGACAGAGTGAAAATATTAATATTATAACAATTGTGGACTGCAAATTAAACTTTGAAACTCTGGAATTATTTCTGCACTTTTTCGAAAATCTAGAAGTGATTGAATTTTCGAATAATAGGTGGTGTAATTTACATCTGATGACTGGAACATTTCCAACTATTAAAGAAATAGTTATCTACCGGGACTGTATATATTATTGCCAGATTAATAAAGATTTTAAATCGTGGTTTCCAAATTTAAGTAAAGTTACGCTATCTGGACCACGATATGATGAACAGTTTTGTGATATGATAAATAAATGTTTGGATGTAACACACATCTTAAAATATTGTATTCATGGACTTACAGATTACACGTTTGTTAAACGCCGAATTGCGAATATAAAAATCGAAGAGTTAACTGTAATTGCTGGATGTAATAACTGTAATTATGAAATGGCTATGGAGACAATTAAATCACATCCAGAAATATCTGAATTACGGTTGCATGGACGTATTAAGAACGATGACTTTGAGTGGATTTGTAAAAATTTAAAGGATTTGAAAGCGNTGCTTGTTATTAAGGAAATGAATATAAATGATGACAATGACGGTGGTGACGATAAATATCGTCCGATTGCAGAATTACAAGATTTGAAACATTTGGAAGTAAGACACGGTCAAATTAAAGACGAATTTATGGAATTTTTAAATAAACGTTTCCCCAAATTAGGGATTAGATATTATAAACACGATAAGGAAAGAAAAGCTTTACATTATTCGAAAATAGTTGAAAAACCTCCTTATAATTACCATTCCGATCACAACTTTTCGCCTGTATATTCTAGATGGTATGGTTATTCTGAAATGAATAGAGTGATTGAGCAAACAAATGTCATTAGGGTGTATGCTGAAGAATTTTCAACTGGGATAAATCGACTAGAAATAACATTGAATAGCGAAACGATTAATTTACGGATGCTGGTGTTAATTAAAGAGGAAGTTATCGAACGCAACGGAAAAATTAAATATATTGAGTTTAGCGGTGTTAATTTAAATTTTGATATAATATATGCACTGCTACATTTGTTATTCGATGCAGTGGAAGAGATACATTTTTCTGCCTNTGGGATAAATCGACTAGAAATAACATTGAATAGCGAAACGATTAATTTACGGATGCTGGTGTTAATTAAAGAGGAAGTTATCGAACGCAACGGAAAAATTAAATTTATTCGTTTTAGCGGTGTTAATTTAAATTTTGATATAATATATGCACTGCTACATTTGTTATTCGATGAAATGAAAGGGATACATTTTTCTGCCTTCAATCAGGTATGGAGTAATTTCAAAGAACGGGATGGAAAGTTTTCGTCAATCAAAAGAATCGNATGCCGAAGATGTTTTTAAAAATTGGAAATCGTGGTTTCCCAATGTAACTCAAGTCAAGTTAAATAAATTTAATTCGAATTATAAAAAAGATCAATTGAAATTTGTATCATCGTTTGTAACACATATCGATTGGTGTTACCTTTGGAATGAAGAAAATACAAATTACACATTAGTTAAAAACTGTCTCTCAAATTTGACGATCGAAAAGTTATGGATTGAAACAGATCAGATAAACTATAAAACCATTATGGATATTATGAATTCGCAACCACATATAACTAATTTGATATACAGCGGATACATAGAGGATGATGACTTTGAATGGATATGTAATAATATGTGTAATTTAGAGGATCTAAATATATCTGAAATAGAGAATTTAAGTCCCGCAGCTTATGCACATATTAAAAGTTTGAAGAAGTTGGAAACATTGGTAGTTCCTAAATCATCGGCCCAAGTAGAAGTTATAAAGGAGTATTTATTAGTTTATACTTATTTAAATCATTTGACTAGACTTGAAATTAACCTTAAAGTTAAGCAACAGTTGCTAAGAATTCCAAATAATTTGTGTGATGGAAAATTTTCGACGATCAAAAAGTTATGGAGTCGTTTCAAAGACGTGGATGGAAAATTTTGGTCAATCAAAAGAATCGAAATCGTGGATGTGCCCCAGTTTGATGATGCCGAAGATGTTTTTAAAAATTGGAAATCGTGGTTTCCCAATGTAACTCAAGTCAAGTTAAATAAATTTAATTCGAATTATAAAAAAGATCAATTGAAATTTGTATCATCGTTTGTAACACATATCGATTGGTGTTACCTTTGGAATGAAGAAAATACAAATTACACATTAGTTAAAAACTGTCTCTCAAATTTGACGATTGAAAAGTTATGGATTCAAACATATCAGACGAAATATGAAACCATTATGGATATTATGAATTCGCAACCACATATAACTCATTTGACATACAGGGGATACATAGAGGATGATGACTTTGAATGGATATGTAATAATATGTGTAATTTAAAGGAACTATATATTCGGTTTATTACGAATTTAAGTCCTGCAGCTTATGTGCATATTAAAAATTTGAAGAAGTTGGAAACGTTGAAAGTTCATAAAAAGGATGCCCATGTGATAGTTATAAAGGAGTATATGACAAATTATGAGAGTTCATATTATAGTGCATTAATTGATATTAACTTTCTTAAATTAAAACAAAACGCCCTTAAAATATAAATTCAAACAATAAATATTGCAAGTGAAATGACGTGTAACATCGACTAGAGTTTACTTAAATTACAAAAAGAATAAGTAACAATAAAATATATAAGATTTTTGAAACGGCAGCTTTTTTGATAATCGCAACAAAGACTTGAACCAAATTCGAGCTATAATAGCGGATGCACAATTTGGGGTTAACTTTTTTTAGTTTGGACACTCACCAAATGCATATTAGGCACATGATTTAAATAGTGGTCTGTGCCATTTTTTGACGTATGTCTCAACTATTTTTGGATTTATGAACTACTTTTTTCGGCTGCAAATTCCGTGTTTCAATTATTTGCGGTGAACATTTCAATGTATTTTTTATAGCAATTTCGTCCCATCTTACTTAATTCATATTCAATGTTTAACTTATTTTTGAACTAATAAGTGTGGAAATAGATATTTTTCATAATTAATTCACTGAAAACTTGAAGGTGGTAATTATTCGCACACATAAGTAGTTTGGAGATGTCTTCCATTCAATTCAATTCAAATATTATTGATTATTGATTATTAAAGTCTTAATTTATACGCTTAATTAATTTTATTTTGTTGCTGAGACAGCACAACATCGAACTGCCAAATGGGAAAATAGTACCAATCATGGTACAAGTGTGCACACCGTGGTGAAAATTTGTTTACATAACAAACGAGACATATGGGCAACAGTTGAAACAATTATTCTTTATCAGCATCAAAATAAATAAACGGACTGTCTGTCATCGAGGGAAGGATTAATATATGCGATCAGGAAATTTTCCTCCTTGTATTATGTTCGCCTGTTCCAATTGTGGAGGAAAGTTAAAGAAATTTTAAGTTTTCCAAGAAAATGACGGCTGAATTGGAAAATTTGTAACAGGCGAACATAACAGAAGGAGGAAAGTTTCCTTGAGGAAGAATGATCATCGTTGGACTAAGATTAAGGATACTACAAGAAAACCAATGCGAAAGTTTCAAAATTGTTGTTGTAATCCCTGTTGAGTGTCGGTGTACCAATTTGCATTAGTATAAGTGCACTGGACCAACAACCAGAGAAGAAGAAGAAGAGTTTTTGAAACTTATGAATTTTCAGAAAATTCACTTTTTTAGTTCACAGATTTTCCGATCCGGGTGCCACTATATGCGACCAGATAGATATTAATGATGTTAAGTGTGATGTTAAGTTCGCCTGTTCCAATTGTAGTGAAAAATTAAAGAAATTTTCTGTTTTCCAAGAAAATCCAAAAGTTCCAAAATTGTTGTTGTGATCATTACCAATTGAAACGAATTTCTAACGAAAACATTGAAATGAAAAATTTTATTCAAGAAAGTTTCAGTTTTAGCCGAAACAGCCGATTTGAATGGTGAATATCATAATGATTATGATACGATGTGGATGAAAAAAATACTATAATATAGTATAATTTTCATTGAGAACATATGAGAAGTAAAGGCATATAGCAACTGTAATAAGTTATTGCCTTTTTCTATCATCAATCAGATTCCTTATTTTGTTTCTGAAAACTTTTCAAGAGACATGAATGAAATAGTTACTATGGTAAGAAATAGTATCATTGCTTCCACAGAAGAGCAGAAGAATTGTACCCAGTCACTTGTGGAATTTATATGTACGTTACCTTAAATTTGGGTCTCGCATTAACTTCTTAGGCAGAGACAACGACGCTGGATTGATGGACTGTTTTAATATATATTGGTAGCATTTAACTCAACAATGTAAACAGAAGAGTGACATCGGCGCGAGAAGAGAAATTCCACGGAAACGATTATTCCAAGGCACTTTTTTAATAATCCTGATATCGAAGGATTGAATTTATTGAATTAATTATCAATTAGTAATTAACTTTAAAAGTTTTAAACCGTGACGAATATTTAGACAAACAGTGGAAATGGATACCATGGAGCACGTGGATAGTGCCGAAGAATGCATAAAGATACAACCAGCAGAAGCTGATGACAAGAATTCAAAAGGTATCACTAGAATTTCAGAGGGAAGTTGTGAAATCATCGGAGAGGGCCATGTATTCTACAATCCAGTGCAGGAATTTAATCGTGATCTAAGTGTTTTGGTACTTTCAACATTCTCACTTCTGAAACAACGTGATGAACAGACACAGGTGCCAATAACTGAACCTGGACAGAAAGATGAAGTATTGTCACATGTTGTATTCATTGAAGAATTTATAACTGACTATAGTCTATTCTTTTAGAACGGTATGACAATTTTAGAAGCACTTTCAGCCACCGGTCTTCGAAGCATTCGATATGCCAACGAAATACCAGGAGTAAAACAAATTTATGCCAACGATATTTCGATTCAAGCCGTAGAAGCAATTAAGGAAAATGTTAAACGGAATAAGGTTGAGCATATGGTATCTTGTAGTCATGATGATGCAATTATTCTGATGCACAAAATGAGCAGAAGTGAAAAATTCGATATTGTCGACATAGATCCATACGGTTGTCCAACCAGATTTTTAGATGGTGCGGTCCAAACAGTAGCTGACGGTGGTCTATTATTGGTAACAGCTACGGATATGGGAATGCTTTGTGGCAATACTCCAGAATCATGTTACGTGAAGTATGGGTCGATTCCATTAAAATCAAAAGCTTGCCACGAACTCGCTTTGAGGATATTGTTACGCCACGTTGAGGTACAAGCAACGAAATACGGACGTTATACTGTACCTATATTAAGCATATCGGCTGATTTTTATATTCGCGTCTTTATACAAATTTTTACCAGTCCCGTCAAATGCAAGTTAAGTAGCAGTAAACAATCAATGGTGTATCAATGTACTGGATGTACATCACTTACATTACAGCCTTTGGGAATACTGAAACCGAATCCAACCGAAAAGAATCCAAATCAAATGAAATTCTGTATTCCAGTTGGACCAGCAGTGAATTCAAAATGTGAACATTGTAACCAAGGTTTTCATGTAAGGATTTTTGTTAGTTTATTCTAGTAATCTGTTAGTAAATCATGTTTTCTTTTTAGACGGGAGGTCCTATTTGGTCTGCAACAATTCATGATATGAGCTTTGTCGATAAATTAATTGAAAATTTAAATACTGAACGCTATCAAAAACTAGGCACCTATACCCGGCTTTTAGGTGTTCTATCAGTGGTGCGAGAAGAATTAGTTGATGTTCCATTATATTATTCAATAGGCACTTTATGTTCTACCCTTAAATTGGAAGTAATTCCAATGTTAAAATTCAGATCAGCTTTACTGTTTGCTGGCTATGAAGTGTCATACTCCCATGCTTGTAAATCATCGATTAAAACGAATGCTCCAAATCGTGTGATTTGGGATATTCTTAGATGCTGGGCAAAAATTCACCCAGTAAATGAGAAGAGAATCATTGATGGAACGCCTTTAAAGAAGATTTTATCAGTAGGATGTGATGTTAGTTATGAACTTAATGAAACCCACCCTGAAGCAAATCCATACAGCCGAAGAAATTTATTAACTCGATTTCAAATAAATCCAACGGCACATTGGGGACCTGGCACAAGAGCCACTATTATGTGAGTCAATGTGTTTCTTTAATTCTATTGATTTTACTAAATAATTACTTTTAGGACCGCAAACACAAATACAAAGAGTATAAAGAATCAAAATAAGAACACGAAAAAACGGATAGAAAAGTGCACAGAGAATTCCAGGAATTTAAAACAGCAGAAAGTAGAGTAATAACTGTAGTATTCAATATCGTATAATTATATATATTGAAAATACATCTATTAGATTTTATTTTGGATTATAATAATTAGTAATTGAAGTAATTACCATCACTGTGTTGTCTCGAGTAACCAGGATTTGTGAGAGCTGAATGATGACCGCTGTTCATCATCTTTACACTGAACGGAGAGATTCGTTCTTTAATGCCACCAATAGCCAATGGATGTCCTAATGTGTCTTCCCTTACCACCTTGATATCTTTGGTATTTCTAAGTCGACGAAACGTTTTTCTGCCAATGGTTTCGTGCTGTAAGACTACATCAACTTTGTCACCAAATATTTCTTTTCCGTGGTCGTATTGCGCTAACAGTGCTAAATCTGTGGCATCATCAGGAACTAGAGGTGATTTTATGAAACAAGCGTAATGTCGAGCAGAATTCAATGTCTGATGGTAATAAAGGCGATCGTGTGGCGACAATCCGTCATGCCAGAACTTATATGGATTTAAATTTGGTGGAGTTGGTAATGGTTTCAAGAAACAACCTTCTTCCTCAATGAAGGGATGGCAGAATCTGTTCACTTTCGTTTTAGCGACTTCATTCAACTCGGCGCATTCCATAATTCTGCGTAAAAAATATTATAAAAAAGAAATGAATTATAAAAAATTATTAAAATTTAATTTTCTCAAAATTTGTCTTGGCGCTTGGATGTGTCACAAAAATTAACTTCTTATCAATTTCAAATTATGCATGTTTCCCGGGTAACTGCGCATCGATTTAATAGAATCGGTCAAGCAGCATCCGGCTGTTTTTATTGTTAATAACATAACCTATTCGTTTAAGAGTCGAGATATCGTGCTTTTGAACCTGAAATTAAAATTAAATAATTAATTGATTCTAAACGTAAGTAGATAAGAAATAATGTTGAGAAGATTTATAAAACCCAGTAGTGGTCTCCTTGGAGCTGCTAGAACAAGTGTAGCTGGCGGTAAGTAATCACACAGAAATTCGTAGAAGTACCTGTTCATCCAAATTTTTGGTTTTAGCTCCGACGATTCCCAATCGGTCCTTGTATTCAGCTGAATCAATTGGCTTGGACCGTTTCGAGTCGGCGCAAACTAAAGTTTCTCAACTATTTGTCAAGAATGCAGATCAGTTCCGTACTAAGATGAATGAGTTTGTCGGTGAAAAATCGACCAACATGATCTTTACCGAAGACCTTAAAAATATGATTCATTTGGCACAAAATAATGACCAGGATATCGCTCTCATTGTTAAGATGCTAAAAAAGTACGAGTGGCAATTAATATGTAAATTGTCTATCATTTTCTCACACAATCTGTTCCATTTTAGGTTCAATAAGCAGAATAAGGAATTAAGATTTGGAACCTATGTATTTGGTCCTGTTGTCATGCGTATGTTCCACAAGTTGCGTGCAACTGATGTTGCTGTTCAGGTAATTAAGGTGTAGTATAATTGACTAAAAATGCAGTGCCTAATAATATTTTGGAATTGCAGTGTTTCAAAGATCCAGAACTTGATGGCCTATTCGATCAATTTATGACATTTCAGTTACTCTTAGATTTGTTGTATGAAGAAAAACGGTATAAAGAAGTTCTAGAAATATTCGATTTGATCAAAGAAAAACAAGTCCAAGGCATAAAGTATCCAACATATTCAATTGTTATTGTTTTCGCCGCATGTTATAAAATTGTATAACATGATAATCAAATAGAAAAGAAGTATGTTGTTGAATTGATATATAATTTTAGGGAACACCAGAGGCATTCGAATACTCAAAGAAACTGATGAGTGAACTTCAATCAGTAGGTCATCAAGTGATGCGAAAAGCATCAACATTTGCAGCAGGCTTAGCATTAAAGAACAATGCACCACATATAGCTCTAGAGATATTGAGTTCTGTACAACGCCAAAACTATGTAACAATAAGGAATCTTAAAGTTCTATCCTTAATAGAATTAGGACGATACGAAGATACAATTCCAATCCTACGTACAGTACTTGATGTTGATAGTCCAACAAGTAATAAAGGAACATTCTGCAGCGAAGTTGTAAGTATTTAAATAATAGTATGGCCATAGAATATGAGTCTTTTATATAAAACTATCGACAATAGATTGAACGATTAGAGGATGCAATTACGAAAGCTCAAAAACCAGAATTACAATCCGAATTCACTCGAGTTCTCAAATTTCTTAAAGAAAATGGACATGTTACGCCTGATGTAAGATCTAAATACTGTATAAGGAATACAATACTGATTAACAATATCTTTTTAGACTGTTGATCAACAACTCTCTGTTGATATCAGGGCTCTGAAAACCTCACAACAACCGCGACAAAATAACATGCTTGCTGCTAGTTTTAACAGAAATGATTCAAACCCCAAAGGTTACAGGCAGCAACGGAATGCACGATATTCCCGTCCTGGATTATCTGATTTACAGTAAAATTTTATGTATTTTGTATAGATTAAAAGAAATAGTTGTAATATGAAAATATCATACATCCATGTTTTATTAGTTAAGTGATTAATTATTTAGCTTATCGATATACCATTGGGGAATGAAACTCATGTGGGATTTGCCCACAAAATATTCAACTTTAATCTCCTTATCTGATGATGCCGGATCATAATGAAAATTGCAAACAGAATATGGACAATCGGTTTCAGAATCAGGAAAGTTGTGCATGTGTACCCTAACTGTTTCAAGGAATTTATTTAAAAAATTTAAACATACATTCGGCGACCAAGGTGATCCAAAAGACTAGAATAAAAAACAATATTTGTCAATATGTGGTGTGCTTGGAGTCAAATAATATGATTTTACCTTTACTCTTTGAAGTACATCTTCTAGACACCATTGTTCAACGTTCTTCACAATTCCAGAATTATCACGAAGACCACAGTGTATTGTGTTTATTCCAACCAAAAAACTTTGGCACCACCAATTAAGAAGTTTATGCTTTGCAAAATTATATTCCTGTCTTTCATTATTTGGTTTCAATCGAACTTTTAATTCCACAAATTCCAAATTATTTAAATCCGTCGGGCTAAAATATTTCAAATCAATCAAAATCCAATATTATTAGTTCATAAATTTCATACAATTCCTGTCTCATTCCTCCTATAGCTCCATCCATTTCGGCTCCAAATAACACATTAAAATCCTCTATTCTTGATTCGAACATACAACAAAATTCTTCAGCTTCATTGACTGGACAATCAATATTGGGTTGATCCGTGTGTTTATAATTCACTGCATCTATAAATCATTAACATCTAGAAAATGTAATATAATTGCATATTTGACTACTAACCAACTGAAACATACTGCTCAAATTTGAATCCATAAGAGCAAATCTTTTTCGATGTTTCCGTCATATTCTCACGATCTCTCTTCTTTTCTGGTGTCTCTAAAGCGCATAGATAAATTGTGTTTCTGTACTTTGTGGCTCTGATTGTCCATCTATCTCGAAACTCATACGGAGTGCACATTATAAGCCTGAGCAATCCTCTGAAACAAACAATATCAACTTCTAATCGCCTCGTCCTTCCTAACTCTTGAGCCTTAAACAATGCTCTATTATCCATTGAATTTACAATGAATTTTAAAATGTGATCTAGGTTTTCATCATGCGCTGATTCAGGTTTATGTTGCACAGTTTCGTACCCATGGTTTAAGTTCAAATTGGTTTTAAGTATTTCCAACTTAGGTCTTGTTGTCGCATCTATTGAAACACCGGGAATTTTTATATATTTCAGATTGGATGGATCGGGAATGAACGTTCTATTTTGGTCGATTGAAAATGATCCAACAATTTTCGGTTTAGATATTCGCGTGTATGAACTGATATTTCTGCATTCTGAAGGAAATAATTCAGAATTTTCAATTTTACGTTTTTCCATTATTTGTTATACTATCGCTATTTTTTAATTTAATTATTTGAATTTATTATTCCACTTTCATTTAAATTTTTATGTTTTATTTACTTTTTCAATTATTTTGCTTTATCGACACCGATGATTTTGACAGCAGGGACGTCAGTGCGGTCTCCAAAATACAAATCACACGTCATTCATTAAAAAATTTGTTTTGATTGTAAAATTTTGCAAAAAAATTAATACAAATTTTCATTGAAGAGTTCATCAATTAGTCGGCATGTGTTTACAGTAATTTTGAATCAATATCGTTCTTCTAATATTGAAGAAACCGGCAAACACAAAGAAAGGTTTCATTTAGCGGTCGCTTACCATCTTAATTGATCACCATAGTTAAAATTTGCAAACTTTCCAACACCAAAGGATTGTTTCTTTTAATGTTAATTAAATCAGTAATTGGCAACTAAATAGTTGAAAATTTAATAAGAAAACATGACTGAACTTTTAATTGATCCGAATATAAGAGTTTGGGTGTTCTTGCCCATTGTAGTTATCACATTTCTAGTTGGTATAATTAGGCATTATGTATCAATGTTAATTTCTTCTCAAAAGAAGGTTGAACTAACCCAAATTCAAGATAGGTGAGTGAATCATATAAATTAATTATTTGGCAAATACAATAACTTAAACCATTAATTTCAGTCAAGCGATGATTCGTGCCAGATTACTGCGGGAAAATGGAAAGTATTTGACCACCGAATCATTCATGATGAGACGGCATTTCTTCAATAACGAAGAGACTGGATACTTCAAGACCCAAAAACGACCTCCAGCAACACCAAATTCAACTGCTATGTTATCTGACCTGGTGAAGGGAAATTTTATAAATGTTCTACCTATGGTGATCATTGGAGGTAAACAATTGTACTAATGATTAATGTAATTCATTACCATTGTCACGATTTTTTCTTTGATAGGTTGGATTAACTGGATGTTCTCTGGTTTCGTAACGACCAAAGTCCCATTTCCCCTAACATTGCGTTTCAAGCCGATGTTGCAACGTGGAGTTGAACTAGCATCACTTGACGCTGCTTGGGTATCATCTGCATCCTGGTACTTTCTGAACGTCTTTGGATTAAGAAGCATTTATACACTAGTTCTGGGTGAAAATAATGGTATGATAGTATGTGAAAATTCTGAATTGCTTCTAAACTGAATTGATTTTAAATTTTAGCTGCTGACCAAACCCAGGCAATGCAAGAACAAATGTCTGGTGCTGCTGTAGCCATGCCACAGGATCCAAAAGCTGCATTCAAAGCCGAATGGGAGGCTCTAGAGATTACAGAGTATCAGAATGCTTTGCAATCTGTTGAATCAGATTTATTGTCTCAAGCAAATAAAAATTCCCACTAAACGTATGCAAGATTTTTACTTGCTTACCTTTTATTGTTCTAGTAGATAATGGCTAATAATAAACATTTAACCAACAATTAATTAATTCTGAGTTTATTTCTATAATTTTTCTGGCTTCCAATTTCATTTAATTTATATCTTCTCTCAAAATTTAATTTTCAATGTATTTGGTGCGTTTGGCATTAACTCTCCACTGTGGAGACATTTCGTATCATCTGATTTTAGTATTTTGTGCCAAAATGCCGACATTGTTTACATATTGTGTAGCAAATTGTGGGAACGGGATTAAATGATTAATTTGTCGTGATATAATTGATTCGATAATTTTATTTTGAGGTCATAGAGGTAATAGTCTAATATATTAAAGGTAAGGAACCAATGGCAGAAATTGTTTCATAATAATAAAGTCCAATTTCTTTTAGGATTTAAGAAGTTCGTGTTGCGTTGTTGGAATCCGAATTATTTTGCATTCTACTGATCATTTTTCCCGATAAACATGAGCGAAAAACCAGCAACTGAAACAGGGAAACCAAAACCAAGAACGGATTTGCAGTCTTTGCCCACAAAACAATATTTAGATCAAACTGTAGCACCAATTTTATTGCAAGGATTACAAACCATTGCGAGAGAAAGACCGCCAGATCCAATTACTTTTTTAGCATCGTATTTGTTGAAGAATAAGAGCCGGTGTGAAGAAGGTATTCCTGATCAATCGTAATACATTTTAATTGTCCATATACTTTTACTCAAAAACGCTGTTTCCTAATGAGTTGCCAATATTTGGTTGTAATTACTATTTGTATGGAAATGGTGTAATTGTAATATCACTTGCAGAAGCATAATATTGTTCATATGATTTTTTTTTTTAAATAAAATATCAGAAATAATAAATACTATAAATTATAATTTAAAATATGAATAACTAACATACTAGAATTACTCAACAACTGTTGTTGACAAATTTATAAAATAAATTCAAATAAATGGACCTAAGCTGTTAGGAGATAATAATATCATAGCGTTTTATTGAATCAGTTATGAATCTGATGGTTTCTTAACTGAAATATTTGATCAAATAAGAAAAGTCTTTGTTGAAAGTGAGAATATTTAATTGATTCTTATATGAGATGTATATGTGGACTGTAATGAATAGTAAAAACATAAATTGAGAGATATATTTACTGTTTATTTCATATGATACATTCGTATTTTAAAAGCAGATCATTCGTATAACTACAAAGAGAGTGAAATTGGTTTGTTTGCTAAATAATAAATTTCTTAAAAGAACATAGATTAATGAAAGTATTTATAATCATGTATGTCATGTAACGATAAGCAATTAAGAATACCAATTTAATGTAATTGAGATTAATGAATCATTAAATATTATTGATTGTTATTTATATTCGAATTGGTGTAAAATTTCTTATCAATTACATAGTCATATACAAATATAATTTAACTACAATCTACAAATACAAGACATATTTAAATTAATTCATAAGATTTACCTTTCATTTTATATGTTAAACATTTACTTGAGATTATAAATTATAATTTATGTGCTAAGTGACGGTGCTAATCGACAACTATATTTTACTTCTTTTATTATTACCGATGTTACACGATTTTAATTTAAAAATTAATCAGCTAAAAATGGTTCCATTTATCGTTTATTTCTTTTTAAATATCTTATCAGAATCTTCTTTATGTGAATGGTCACAGTTACAACGTTTTGAGTGAAAAATTTTTTGTCTAAAAAAATTGCTCATTAATGCACAAACTCCTGGTTACTTGTATAAGCGTTAAAAATCAATGTATTTTAACACATTGTCATTTAATTATTACATATAAATTACATTTTTAATCGATGTCAATATTTATAGTTTACCTGGTTAATAGCAATTAGGCAACACAAAGAATTTGTTTTCCAATAAAACAGTTACGATATGCAAAACCTTCATGAGGCCATTAATTATTGTGATTTCGTTATTAAATATTTTCATTATTGATTTCCTATTGATTACTTGATGAATTGAAGGTATGGATTTTGAATGAAATTAAAATTATATTCAAAATTGGTCGATCTTACGAAGTTTATAATGAAAACTATTCACTTTAATTTATAAAACCCAATGAATAGATCAATCCTAAAGCTTAACAAATTCTCATAATTAAATCTAAACATTTAACTAAACATACTTAACATCTATAGGCAAAAAGGGGATTTATAAATAACTGATATGGAGAGGCTGTCAATCAATTTGTACAAATTATTTTGTTTGAATTTAAATTATAATCATCAGTATTACTTCCTTCCTAAGAATCTTTTCTTTTCTTTTTTCATGTCTTTTTGGCAATTATACAAATGCTTTTAACGTTCACAAAATATTATTAAACTTTTGTTTATTTTAATCAAGCGGCCTACCGTTACTATAATAGAATGTATTCTCTTAAAAATTGATTTCAACTGAATAGAGCACTGTTTCATCCTTTCATCCTTCTAACGTGTTCATTGAGTAATTTATTTTAAAATAAAATCACACTCATTTATATTAAATCCTGAATTATTTGAAGCAAATAGGCCTGCAATTTTAATTCATTGTTTATAGTTACGGCATCATTACAAGATATTAGTCAGCCTTTAGACTTCCAGTAAAAACATTAATGTCTTATAATTAAGCGATCTTAATATTAATGTCATAATTCACAGAGTCTTTGCTCTGTCCAGTAAATCGCTTATGAATTTCTAAAATTGAAAACACACAGTGATTATTGTTATGTTCAAATGAAATAAAATCAATAATAGAATTACCGAAATATCCTGTTGGGGTCTTTT
This sequence comes from Coboldia fuscipes, assembly GCA_001014335.1. Taxonomy (NCBI): domain Eukaryota; kingdom Metazoa; phylum Arthropoda; class Insecta; order Diptera; family Scatopsidae; genus Coboldia; species Coboldia fuscipes. The sequence continues at coordinate 113,980 of JXOR01000209.1, forward strand.
ACAAACTGATAGTAAATCCTAATCAAAGATAATAAGAATATTTGATTGAAATTTTAATTGACAGGTATCATTTATTTAGTTAAACTTACATAAAGATGTGATCTACGTATATCATCTGTATCCATATCAAGGATTTCATCTATATCCACATCAATTACTTCTGCCTAAAAGATTACAAAAATTTTTAAAACATGAGATTTTCATCACTCAATCATTAATAAATTGACTCACAGGTGGATCAAATAATTTTTGTAGTTCATCATATAGCCACATTTCAACAGCTAAACGTTTTCGTATCAAACTCATTTGATGTGAACCATATTTGGCTGTTAAAAATTTTTCACGTCTCTCCTTGACTTCACCTTTATCGGTGAAATTAACACGTAATCCGGTCCTATTCGGTGATCTTTCACAATCATTTAAAGATTCAACACCACAATGCATTTTGGGTTATAAAATTTGGGTTTTTTATCTTCTCAAATATAAAATTATGCTCGAAATGATGTAAAATTACAAAATATCTTTTATTATATAAAAAATAAAGTATGAGCACTGCAGAATATTTATCTAAGATCTTTTAGACTACCAATTAGTTTCACTTTACTGCAATTTATGTTTTAACAGTCCTAAAAGTAAAAAAAATAAAAGAATTTTAATGGTATGATATTAAATCAGATGAAACGTGAATATTAAAGAATGAATCAATCATTCAATGTGATGTGAAATATTTTGAATGAATCATTTACTGTTATGTCTTTGTTATTAGCTAAGGTACTTGAACTGTATGAGACATAATAGAAAATCCCTTAGGAATGAGAATATTTATATGCAATTTGCATTAGAGTTCATAAGCAAATTTTTATTTCAATTGTTGAAGAATCTCATTCAGTTCAAGGTTTGTTAGAAATTTGAGGAATAATTCTCATGATAAAGTAACAGTAGATGGTACTGTTTAATTATCAATTATTCATACTCAGGTGGGACAGCAGTCATAATTTTCTTTAACTAACTGAAGAATATTTGATCAAAAGTTGTCTTATTTGATTTAAGAAAAGGATAAAAATGAATATCAATAATCACGAATTGGGCAATTAATCAATTAATCTAACTATTTAACTGTTCAATAACCTTTAATATTTATGATTAAAGACGTGATCATTACACTTCAATAAAATTCTGTTTTTCATTAAATAATTCCAACTCATGTTAAATGAATTCCATTGGTATTTCAATTTTTGTTATTAACATATCTTGTCTGTTTGTTTCAGTTTTTTCTATCATTCAATTGCATGCTAATATGATTAAATGAATCTGGTGTACATTCTTTAATATGTTTACTAGACATGCTAGAGAGAAATCGTATAAAAATATTTTAATTATTTGTTATGGTAGTTTATTAAACAACATTATTAAATACAAAAAAATAACTGATTAATTAGTATGTATATTTCTAGCAATCGATGTGTTGTAAAACATTAAAAAGCCAAACAAAACATTAGAAGAATGACATTAAGATTATTTTCGTTAATGACTAATCTCGATCATTGGCTTTGTTTAAAAGTTGTTGATCTCTTGTGGAACCTTTAAAGTTCATTGTTTTCTAATTTCATAGTTTATTACTAATTTTGCGGCCATATATCATACAATGTATCAAATAATTACATTCTAATTATACTTTAATTCATTTTTAATATGTAATTTCTAAATAATGCAACAGTGAAGCAATTGTCACAGTATTGTAATATAATTTTTCCCCATTTTACATAGTTCAGTTGTAATTAATCATACTTTTGATTTTCAATAATAGAAATATGATTTTCTATTTCTAAAGTTACGTAATCATAATTGGACTAATTTAAAGAAAAAGTTGATTGACATTTTAATTGACTCATGATTATCAACCACTGAATTAACGTTGGATTCATTGTTGAATTTGTAACTTTGAATTTGTAACTGTAAATAGATCTTCCAATGACTTCTGTTGAATTACCATTCAAAGAGAGAATTATAAAAAAAAGTTATTTGAAATTAGACTAATAATTCGCACGACATTTAATGAAATTACATTACTCTGTTATTAATAATGTGATGTAATCGATCGTTATTTTAGCAAAAAACAAACGTTTTTATTCATAGAAACACATAAAAGATCTTGAATTTGAGTTTCTTTTCAATAATGAAGATTAGTCAAACATACATAAACGTTTTTTGTTTTACATAAAAGTGTACCTACGCTGAGAAAAATATAAAGATACATTTTAAAAAGAGTTAACAGAAATAACATTGACGTAATAATTTATGATATATGACAGGTAAAAGCGAAAACGATTCTGTTGACGAATACATGAATTAAAGCCGCTAATAATCCAAATGGGAAATCATAATATAAAAATACGTTGAAATGAAGTGTGATTCTTAAAATGTTTAATCAATTCGCTGAATAAAAGAATAGATTCTAAGCTATTGTCTTTAAATTCATCTCGAGTCAATAGAAGTGAATGGAAACGTTAAATCTAAAAGTGAATGAATGAAATCGTTAAAATAATATTGTTTTTTAAATGAAATAAATTGTTAGGCTACACAAGATCAAATGGTATTTAACTTGAACCTCAGACAAGATAATTCATTTGTAATTACTACAGTATTAATTCTAATAATAAAAAGAAGTAATTCGTGATTACTTTCGGTATATAATTAATTCACGCACTAATTTAGACAACGATTATGTTGTTTCATCATATCCAAACAATATCATGTGAACATATTAAAAATATGCCTAACGCAATTCGATTTTTAACTTAATTTTTTCGTTTTATTCATTCAATTTTGAAATGTTTTCAGTATCTTTTGGTTTGATTGTTTACTCTTTTTTGTTTCTTTAACAGTAATCACATGAACAGAAATGAAGACCAGAGTTATATGTACATAATTTAATTTTCACTTAAATAAGTGAAATATAATGTTGGTATGATGATAACCATACGGTTGCTTAATGATTTACATTTTAATGCAACTAAACATTTGATTTGGTTACGTTATAATTTTTTTTTTATTTTCATTTGATTCATTTGAATAATTTGCTAACAATGATGTTCATTGTAAAATTACTTAAATATTTAGATTTCAAATTTCCTGTCTTGTAATTATTTTCGGTTATAAACGATTGTAACCATTTAAAGGTTTGTCAACAATCGGCTATATTTTTGCTTATAACTTGAGTTTATAAGTTTTCAAATTTTTCTTCTCTTCCAATTTTATACAAACGATATTACAGAGGAAATGATTATTAACTGACGATTGTTTGATCACTAAAATTATTTTGCAAATATTGCAATTCATTTGATGGCATTTTAATATGCAATTTTAATTCCATAAGGTATCACACAGATGAGCTTATTATTCACTTATCAATTTTTGTTTTTTGTTTTTTGCTTTCTTTAAACATTGAATATTAAATAGAATTCTTTCATCTTTAACTGTTGTTTTTAAATTCACCACCACACTGACGGATTTAATATCAAACAAGAAAATTATAAAGAAAACCTTAAAAGATGAACTGAATTTCATGGTTCTGTTATACGAACTGTGACAATTATTATTTGATTTATGAAGTACCACTTTAAATTGTTTGTACTGTAAAGGTTAATTATTTTCAACAATTCTGTTGAAAAATCATTGAATGAAAAATTCACCAAAAAAAAAAACTAAAAAAAAAAGAAATCACTGATTTCTTTGTATAATCTCTGTTGGCTTCCCAACAAACACACAACGGTACATGATCTGAACATAAGATTTTTATCCAAACGAATCCAAAAATTATAGTTTTCTAACCGCATTGGTTGTGATCAGTTCTTATTTTTGTCTACACACATATTTTATTCTGTTTTTTATACTCCAAAACCCGAATAATTAATGAAATAAAGGAAAAAAGAAAAAAACAAAATTATTTGAGTTCTACTCACTAATGCCAATACACTGGTATCTGGTCTTTTTCATATACAGAAGAAGAAATTGTACAAAAAATTATACATTGAATCTTAATGTTGTGTATATGTGTTAAGCAAACACCTGAGTTTTTAATATAAAGAGTGCGCTCATATAATAATTCAGTTTATGTTCCAATGATCTTTATTCCACTTACTTTTTTTTTTCTTTTTATTTAAAATATAATCAATTCTATTTGCCACAGATCTCACAAAATGAAATTAATAAATAATAACGAAATAAACTCTGATTCATATTAAATCACAATTTAATAAACATATCTCGTGTTATATTTGTTCCTTCTTTAAATAATCAGAAATTCCTTTGAATATAAATTTTATAAATAAAATTCTTAATTCTCATTCAAGCTGATTAATTTGCAAATCTTTAAGCTTTATTCATCACTGATGGTTTTTATGAACACAATACAATTCCACGTCAACTTTTAATTAATCAAATTGGCCAATATAATCAACATAAACATTAAAATAATTTTTTCAATTAAAAATCACCTTTACTCTTAGGGGATTTCAATTAAGAAATGTTTAGGTAATTTTAACAATTTATTTTTTTTTTTCTTATTTCTTTTGGGTGGCTATTGGTACGATAAAGCAACAATTTTTATTTTAACAATTTTCACTGAAGAACAAAATCAAACTGAACCGAAACCATTTCAATGTGAAATTTTCATTCTCCACTTGTTGTGTTTATACGAACAATATCTTCGTGTTTCGTTTATTTTTATTTAACATTTTTCATGTATTTTATTAAATAAAGTCAGTGTACACATTAAAATGAAAATAATGTATTTGAGTGTAATGTATAAGTGAGAAGACGAATCTTATTGTGTATTAATAGGGCTTTGACTCTTCCATTCCCCCATGCATGTGTGGATCGTATGCTGTTTTTTTTTTATCTCTATGGTCTGTTGTTTCCCGTGTATTAATAATGATATAACAGCATATAATATTACTGGTTCTTTATTATATTTTTTTTTTATTCAATTCAAGTAAATAACAGTCGTCACACTAAACATGGAACTAATTATATTAAAGGTGTAAGTTTTATGAAAATACAATACAGCGAAAGATCAGTGATCATTAAAATGGAATAGTAGATCGTTAGAAACTTCTTTCTGTGGTTCTATTGAATCTTTTTTTTTTCAGTTTTTATTTGGTGTGGTGAGGAAATTAATATGTGTACAAGAGAGATAGTGAAGAGCAAGAGGTATCCACCAGAAATGCGGATTTTAACTCTTCTTATCTTTAAGTTATTTGGTTTCTTCTGAGAAACGATAACTGCTTGTTGGATCCATTTGCATTGTCTACCTTTATACCGAAAAACAAAAATGTAAATTGAAAGAATTCTTTTACCATTTTCTTTCTTATTTTTGTTTTTTTTTTTCTTCATTTTCAATCAAAATAAAATTCGAATAAAAACCAGAAAAAAAAAGAATTAAATAATAAATAAGCACTACACTTAAATGATTCATCTGTAAATTTATATTTTTCTGTGTTTTTTTTTTTTATTCCTAAAGGTAGCAAAAACCAAACAACAGGTGAAAATAATTATTTTTGATTAATATAGAAATATTTTACAATCATTGTTGTTTCTATAACACAAATAATATTCACTTTTTTTTTTCTATTTGTTATGCTTAGCCAATAATCGATGAAAATAATCAAAATGATTTAGCAGTTAATTAAAAATAAAATCGAAGAAGAGAATTTAGGTTTGAAGCAATGAATTCTATTAAATGCTGATATTGATAATAATTCAAATAATAATTTTAAAATTGATTGGTGTTTAAGAAACCACACATACATTTTTTTTTCGGTTTGACATGCTTCATATTATGGATTTTAATCGTAACAGAAAATAAATAACAACAAATCGGTCACCAGTTAATCGAATTGATAGGAGCATAATCAAACATCGTTAACCGTTTATTTAATTTTCTATTTACCATAAATATTGACCTGATAAACTAGATGCGTGATACATTTATTACCATAAACATTTATAGTATGGCTATTGCCACCCACTATACAATTAGCATTAGTTCGATTCAGCCACTTAAATACCGTCAACGTAAATATTATCGAAATCTAACAATTAGAAAGACCGTATGGCTTAGCTATGAATTATTTAAAACAATTTATCTTACGTGAAACAGATGGAAATTATAAATAATGATTATTACAAAACGTGACATTGATAACTGGTAAACCCTTTCTGGTTTATAGATAAGTTAAACTGTAAAATGCAAATGATTGAAATCAACACATTCAGTTAAATAATCATAATTTAGATAATTATGTGGTACCAAATGGAATAACGAATAAAACTTATTATCGGTTCAATGGATTTTATGATCGTTTCCGAGTTGTATTCCACCGTTAATGTTATTGTCACACGATTTACGAACAATGAGACACATTCAATTTCCATCAGTTGCATCCAATTGGCAATTGTGGCATCCAATTATTGTCATTATAAATCAATCTAGTCATCCTTCATAGTAATTTCATTTACAAGAAGCAATACAATTCTTTTATTCAACAGTACCAACAATTGTATTCGTAATGTTAAACTTTCACTATCAACGGGTAAGAAATAAATAACTGACTTGAATTTAGAATGTTTTCATTTAACATTTAAATGACAAGAATTATGTCATTTCTTGATTGATTCAATGTACATACATGAATATTATTTCATTACAGATTGTTCGTATAGAATGTTTATTAAGCATTGTTGAAAGTAACGTGTTTGTCACACCTGAGTATTACAATACAATCAGTTTAGAGTATACAGTGTGATTCATTAATCAAAATTTATTTTTATTAACGAAATTTTTGAATTAAAATCGTTTTATTAAAATTTTGTTGGTTTTTATACAAATAAACATCCGTTTTCTTTATGCGTATAAGACAGTGGTATTACATAAGTCTAAATTAATACGTCCTTTACATCACATGCGAAATGGAGTAATATTAAATGAAAGATGCAATTGAAATCAAGTTGAATGTGACTTGTATGGAAAAACCACTTTGACTCATCCCATTCACATCGTATAGAAAATATTCAACGAGTCTTAAATTATCATATGAATTTTGCATTATTTATGTAAACGCATAAATCCAATTGTGTCCTAGTTGCCATCATAATATTACACTAAACACTCTATATCAGTCGCAATCATATATAGATTTTTTGTGTCTTTTCTTTTACTCAATTCTAGTTTGATTCAACGATATACAAATAGGTTAATGACATTTGAATACACAATAATAATATGGTGGTTGATGTCTGTATGATGATTATAACTCTATACATTTACTCTTTTTTCCATTTCTCATTTCTTTGCAAAAAAATAATAAATGAAACAGAGAAATAATCTTTACGGGTCATAGAATCACCGGCATTTTAGTAATAAACAATGAACTAAAGTTCTCACTGTGAATAATTACTTAATAATTCTCCCCAATGAGACTATAAATGATTTTAACTTTTTATGTTGTACAATGTTTTTTATTTGCTTCTTTATTCTCTATGGTGTCTAGATGTTGTTTTTTATTTTTTCCATCACACGCATTTCGATGAACTAAAAAATTCACATAAACTGACTATTGCATTTAATTGATTATTTTTAATCAGTTCAAAGAGCAAATCTCATCAAAATTCATTCAACTTTTGTACAAGAGACAAGATTTTCGTTAGCACCATGACTACTTGGTGTATATTAGTCGACGTTTTCTTTTAATTCACGATTGTATACGTTTTAATCAATGAACTATGTTGATAAATTAAGAGATTTGCTAGAAACATAATCAAATGAATAGAAATTTTTATTACATACCCACCCAAGAATGGTGTTTAGTTCTTAAAATAATAAATAATACACGAAACGAATTGAGACGGCACAACACTTATTTAAGTCTGGTATACGTTTCAAACTGATTGGAGTGGCCCAACAAGTTCAGGAAAAGGACAATAATACACTTGTCTGCAATTTAAAGGAAAAAGAAACTGCAATTCCAGTACAATTGAATTTCCCTATTTCAATCATTCCATTGGAATGAATTTTCATCATATTGAATTGGCGATGATGAATGAGCATGCGCTCCCTCGTTTAGTTCGTAGTGAATTGTGTGAATGTGCTTTAGTTTTCCACAATTCCAATTGTCCATATGGTAATGAATCGGGTAGCTACTGATACATGGGAAATTCCTCATGTTGTTTATTATACTTTGTTGGAAATATCGATTAGTATCGCTTGTATTATTTTTCCGAATGATAAAATCCCATTGTGTAAAGCTTTCAATAATAAATTGTTTATTTTAAAAATAAAATTTTATTCTTAATATTTCATAAAAGTGTATGGAAAGATTTCAATTTAATATCAGTGGATTTCTTAAATGATATCTAAATAATAGAATATTTTAAATAAAATCCAGGCATTTTTAATTAAAAATATGGCAACAAGATTTAATTTAAAATGTTTTACAATTCAATTAAATGTAATTGCCATTGGTTTATTAATGAATAGTGTGATAACATTTGGCTATCAATTGCAATCAAAAAATTTTCAAAAAGGAATGGATTTAGAAATTTGTTTGGGTATGTATGGACACAGTGTCCTATAGAACTGTGGACTATTGAAGATCCCATGCGGAGATTAACACTTAAGCAGCTTGTTCCAGATTTCATTACAAATTTACATTCAATAACAAAACAAACGATAAATTTCAATTGAAATGATTCAATATTGAAATTTCTTTCTAGATCATTTTGATATTCATCATGATATGATAATACGTACACAAGAATCTAGAAATATGGGAGCTATTTATTTAGATAATGCTGATGTTGGTAATCGTGATGAGTGCTTAAGATTATGCTGTGAAACAGATACCTGTGACGTTTTTATATATGAAGAAAAAAATCAAGGCACTTGTTTTCTATTCCATTGTGGTTCAGCTGAAGATTTTCGTTGTAAATTTACGCCGCATGGAAATTATTCAAGCGCAGTATTTAAACCACCACCAGTACAAGAGGTGACAACTACAAAACAACCGTCAACAACAAAAGCTCCGATTTCAAAACATGAACGGGAATTAACAAATCTGAAAATGTTTAAGAAGGAATCAACATCAACGACAACTACATTAATTCCACCGTTAGGTGTACAGCCCACTGTTAGTGTTGCTGGTGAAAAGAAAATTAATTGTGGTCGATTTCAATTTCAATGTCATTCCGGTGAATGTATTGCGATTTATAATGCATGTGATGGTATTCCACAATGTGTTGATGGTAGTGATGAAGGACCAGAGGTATAAATGTGTTCATCAGTATCTTTAATTGAAATGTTATTTGATTATTGTTTTAATTTAATTTTTAGTGCCATCCAACTGACAATATTGGTGAAGAAAAAGTATCATCAGGCAATCTTAACAGTGGACTAACATCAGTTAATACAAACGTTAATATGCCGTCGCCTCAATTGAAGGTAATTTTAGTAAATTTAATGAAATTATAAAAATTTTAATTGCATTTATCGTAGCCAAATGGTTTTAAAGTAAACAATCAAGGACAGTATCCTTCAGGACAAATAAATCATGATGATTTGGTACCAATGTCACAACCAATTTATTCGAATATTCAACAGCAATATGGTGACTATTAAAATTTAATTAGAAAAAAGGACGTAATTGAATCCAATTATAAAAATATTTGTACAATTCAGGTGAACCAGATAGTCGAATATTTAGTCATAAAGGTGGTCTTCAGGTGCCATCAAATTCAATGATATCACCGTATAATCCAAGTCCATTATATAACGGACAACGAGATAATTATAATCCAAACGAATATTATAACGTTCCAATGATGCCACCTCAATGGGTGGGTGCTGCTGATCCAAAATATCCACAGAAACAGAATTGGCCCCAGCAACCGGTACAACCGATTGAACAACAGGAATTGACACCATTACAAGTACAGCAGCAACAACAAAGACCTGATTGGCCAGTACAACCATTAATGCCAGTTCAAATTGGTACAAATACAGTAAATAATTTACCGAATCCAATTCCAATAGTAAAAAATGAAAATAAAGAAAATTCAGACGCTTTGGCAAAGGACAATAACAATGAAACGAGTGATTACATTGAAGATGAACAGCCAACGACAGCACCGAAAGTGAAACCAAAAAGTCATCGAAATCAAAAGGGTGCAAAACAACGGAAAGATCAGAACATTGATAAAGTGGAAAAACAAGAAGATCATCATGATCAAGAGCAATATAAAGCGGTGATGGCTGAAGTTAAAATGGAATTAATGGATCATGATGGAATGTCTGAGAAACCAGGTGGTGCTGTTTTATCGCTTACATTAGGTAACTGAAAAGTCATTTAAATGAAACGAATGAAGTTATTAATTGTTGTATATTGTAGGTGTTATTGTAACAGCAGCATTAGCCGTCCTAGTCGGTTGTCGTATGCGAAAAGTAGGACGTCGTATTAGACGAAACGGAAAAACATCATTTGCACATGAAGCTGATTTTCTTGTTAATGGAATGTATTTATAATTTACTTTAACATACTTTTAATTTAACAATAATTCCTTTGATATTTTCTTTTAAAAATTTTCTCATACGAATGAATGATGTATTTATTATTATTACATTGTCTTTGATTTACTTATAATTCAGTTAACAATTATTATAATTTCAATGTGTTTGTTATTACTGAAGTAGTTAGGCTATTACGATAAAATTATAAATAAAGTATTTCAGATTAAGTTAAAATTTATTTGTGAAACAGTTTCAGTTTACATTTATACTGAATTGTATTGTTAAATTTAATCATAATCAGATTCTAATTGAAAATTATTATAAAATGAACCCCTTAAATTAGGAGTAGCACGATGGCCCATGTAAGCATCCGATAATTTACAAATACCTATTCGGAACATTTTATAGTTCATGCACCTAGCACTGGGGATGTTTCGAGTCAATGATTCGTAGTAATAATCAACTGCTAAATTATGACTGCAGCCACGTACTACCAAGGAATAATTCAATTAATATTTTCTATATGATTTTGTGATTAAATTACTTACCATCACTCATTATATTACAATTTGGTTGTTTACTACCACCATTTGGATAGAAATCTGCATGCCCTAAAGGTATTTTAATACCATAGATCACATCAGTGTGAATTACTGTGACAAAATCTGCATCATGTGCGTTTAAGCGTAGTGATTTGGGAAAACTACGAAAATATGGTCCAGCTGGATCCAATGCTGAAACAATAAGCAGTCAAATGTCTTAGGCAATTGTTAATTATTGTAGTACAATAGAGTGATACCGTCAATTCTATTTAAATTTTTTAATCTTTTTCCAATAAAACCAGCTAAGTGTGCGCCCAAACTATGACCAATGATAGTTACATTAGCTGGTGTAAATCCCTTCCTCTCGCCAAGGAGTGTTATAAAATTTGAAATTTCCATCGCAATTTTCGGTAGGCGCATATTTACTAAAGAGTATAGTTGACCTGATGTATGATTCCAGTTAACTCCTTAAAATCAATTCGTTTACTTTTTAGTGGCATTTTGTCGATTTTACACTACAAACTTATTGCATTGCCAATATCTTCGTCAACAATTTGATTCCATATCTTTGTAAAAGCCGGTAGTATATCCATTTTTGCTGTCCATCCATGAATTATGAAATAAACTGGTAACGATTCATTAATTCCATTCAAGAACTCATCAACTGCTTCATCAGTGTTACCATTCGTTACACGTGTTGAGAATTCTGTTCCATTTCTAACAGTTAATTGCAAATTCATGTAATTGATTATTTGTAATTACATTAACATACTTAACTATGAGGTGGTAATCAATTTGATTTCGAATCAATTTCAATGGACTTTTCACTGATAATTTATCACTCGCTAATTGAATAATACTAGATGTATCAGCTATAGTTAAAGTAATTGATATGCAAACAATTAACCACAAATAATTCATTTTTATTGTCACTTGTATAACAGTTAATTCACGTATGATATTAAGTTGCTAAAACAAATTCGTTTTATAGTAACAGCAACTGATATGAAAGAGATAAAGTTTTGGATAACTTGTCAACAACTAGGTGATGATTTAATTGTAATCGATAAAGGAAATATTAGGTTACTACTTAATAAGTAGTGCTTATCGTAACAATTTAAAGACTTAGTAATACCTATAAAACGGATATTGATGATATCAAGACACCTGTAGAGATAAAATTTAAGAAATTTGCCAAAATATTTCCACAAATACAGATACTGACTTTATATTGTCTATTCGTATTTGATTGTATTTTAAATTAAATTCCTTAAATGATATCAACGAAATAAACTCCCCTTAGTTCAGTAGTTGTTTTTACACCTAAATAAACATTCGCTAATGGACATCCCTCTCCTGTTAAATTCATGAATGAACTACATTTGCTGCTACGAAACTTTTCAGTGAATGATCGGTAATAGTAATTGAGCACAATTAAATGACTGCAACTCACTTAAATAAAGATGATTTAAATTAAATATAATTCATAATGGATGTACAGCTTATAGTTTACATTCTTTTCCACGACATGTCGGCTGTGGTATTGTCGCACCATTAACTATAAAGTCTACATGACCCAACAGATTATTGAGGCCATATATGATATCATCAGTGTGAGTTATTGATACAAAATTCGCATCACTATGAGATAATGGTGATGGTAATTTAACAAGCCCTTTGAATATAAGCTTAGATGGTTCTAATCCTGCAACAAGTCATCAATTAAGAATTGTTTGATATTAATCATTTCATTTTACCTTCGATTCTTTGTATTCCTGGTATTGTTCGACCTATATAACCAGCTATATGAGCACCCAAATTATGGCCAATGATTGTTATATTCCTCGGATTTATACAAAATTTATGTGTTAAGAGTTTAATAAATTCGCTAGCATGTAAACCAATAAATTCCGTAGCTAATGCTGGCAAAGGGTAGGCTACATGCATTAAGCCTCTCCATTGAATTGCTGAATAATAATAATATTCTCTAAAATAAATTGAATATTTGGCATTTTAGTAGCACTTACCTAATGCATTTCCAATTTCATTGAACGTTATATATTTCATGATATCATAAAACTTCCGTCTTGATAACATTTCATTCCATCCATGAATTAAAATGTATACAGGTAAGGTCTTATCAATTACGCTTGAAAATTCACTGGAATTATATTTTGTGTCTATTGGTATTCCATGTTTATTAATTTGCATCCTTTTGTACTTAAATAATGATCCACTTCTAAAATAATTAAGGTATATAACAGATGCCTTTAGTTAACATCACATATACGTACTGATACATTATCTTGAAAAGCACTCCTGATTCAATGTTACTTAAAATCCTCTTTTTTATTTTACCTATCATAGTATTAGCTATTTTAAACTCAATGTCAGGTATTTTACCGGTCAATAATACTTTGTAATTAACTGAATTTCGATTCTTAGATGCACTTGGTGACTTTTCTAGAATAAATATTGATTATTAACTTCGATAGCAACTTGATTATATGCAATTCTGTATCCTTACCAATATCAAGATGTTTCAAATCTTCATAATTTTGTCCTTTTCCATTTATCTTGAATATAAATGAACACATTAAAATTAATCGTATTAAATCCATTGTATTTTGATTAAAACACTGAAACTGAATGAATACGAATTGATTTTTACGTTCAAATAAAGTTATTCGTTTCCATTTTAATCCATCAAAATTAAGTTTATAGTTCCATAAAACTTATTGTTTGCATTATTATGTACATTCTCATTAAATTCAGTTAAAATGAAATGATATCCGTTAACTGTTAACTTGTAATGAATGTGGTTGTTCAGAGCTTATTGATTTGATATAAAACTTTAGCTTATACATTTTGCTATAAATATCATCTGAACAATAGTAATCCCAATATCAGCTACAAGTTAGTGGGAGATTACCTTACGAATGTTTGTAAATATACGAAAACGTAAAACAATTGAACTGAATGTTTAATGAAGAGCAATTCCATTGATAACATTTTCAATAGCTTTATTCTAACAACTTGCAGTAAATCCTTACGCGAATCAATAAATTCATCACAATGATGTCCACCAAAAACACTAACGGTAAGTAAACCAGATAAAATTAGTAATATTCCCACTAAATTCATTGCACTCTTATTTCATTTAATCTGAATAACCGAATGATATGAGATAACTGAACCATTTGAGATGATTTAAGACATTCAATTCCAATTATGAATTACATAATTTAGTAACAGTGGTACAACAGTTCATCTATCTTTAAAATCTAATTACATCCATTATCATAAAATAACTAGTTAAATTTAATAAACAAATCGATAAATATTTTAATATCTAAACATTATAAATGCAATAAGACAATTTATTAATTATTATTAATATGAAATTGTATTAAAATGATTAAGAATGTAGATATAGCTCCAATCATCTGCAATACAAATTCCATTAAATTGAAATCAATTAACAATACAAATATGATTTGGCATTACCGTAAACAATAGAGTAAAATCGATCTTGAAAAATCCATAAGCACTTAATGAAATATTCTCATGGCCAATTTGTTGTATAAATCTTTGGATCTAGAAATTATGAACGCATAAATTTCCAATATCCTTAAACTAAACGATTCATGTATTACTTACAAATGCATGATGAATGGAATTACTATAATCGTAAGGAATTTTATTGACACACCTTAAAAATTCAACACTCTGTAACCAAAGAACCATATTGAATGGATATATAGAAATTCTTAAATAGACTGTCTGTTACATACCGTTTGCATAGTCCAATGGCATCCAGAAATAAGTACAATTACATTAATTAAATGTGGTAGCGCCCAAAATATCATACCAACAGTTTCAAGGACTTCCAAGAATAATGGATCATCGGATACAATCAGCGACAGAAAGACCCAATAAAAATTAATAATTGTAATTACAAAATCAGTACCAATGCAAACCAATAATGAAATCCCAAATTCATTATTCAATTTAATTGACATTGTCCAAATTTGATCATAAATGCATTTAATTGTTTCCAACACTTTGATTTCATGATTTGTTTCTGCTCTTGTACCAAAACATAGTCCACTGTTTATTATCAAAACTTCTTCATTTCGTTTCGGTTCACTTAAATTTAAATTATTGATTTGTTCAATTAAAAGTTTTAATTTTCCATTCATAAAATTCACATAAAGATAAACATGAAGATAACGTAATGATATGATGCCAAATGAAAATGTATACAATAGCCAAAGGATAAATACTTGAATAACTGGCGCAGGATTATCTTCAAGCATAAACATTAAACCGACACTTTGTACAACACCAAGGAATAATCCAACAAGAACTATTCGATTTGTCAATGAATTCCAATTGGGTTTATCATTCTTTATTGATATTTGTTCCATTCTCTTTTCAATTTCAATTGATAGAAGTAATACATCCAAATGATTTTTTGAATGATATAATGATTCCACTAAAGTTATCAAATGGCACGGGTGAACTGATATTGTTTGTAGCAATGAAACAGCATGACCCAATCGTCCAGCAGCTCCATTTATAAAGTTACTTATTTCCTTTGTGGACAACAATGGCATTAGAGCAAGTAACAATAAAATGATTAGTAACAAAGTGTAAAAACGTAACCAATTGCTGATTCGATGTTGCACTGTGAAATGAGTTAATCCACAAAATTGACTTAATGTAATCAAAATGCACATTCTTATTGGATAATTCATTGTAAATAAAATTACAGATTCGATTCACTTGAAATTTATTCTACGTCTGGATCAGTAACACGGAGAAGACAAACTGATTATGATTTATGGATTTACAGCTAAACACGTATCATCGAATTTAGAATTATTATTGTTCTAGCTAATTATTTTGGGTGTGGAGGATTGGATTACGCTGGCAATGTTTATTTCATTTATGATGTATTAAATGCTTTGGAAAATACAGTGATAAATTGAGTTTCACTGGAGCCACGATAAAAAGAGAAACTAAGATTGACTTTTCATGATGTCTTGGATTGTGAGTTTCAAGTACTCCTGCTTGTAGTTGGGACCCTTCACTAGAAGCACAAATCAGTTTGAATATTTCCGTTAAAACATTCCGGAAGCAGTTGGTTTAAATTTTATAGGTTTCATATTCAATCTTCCATAATACATTCATAAGGTTTTATTGAATTTTCTTACATTTTCCAAAATTCCATTACAAAAACCAATTGAAACTTAAAATGTTCCGGAATTCATCAAAAGTTTTGTAATTTTCTTCCGCACAATTGCATTTTATTGACAAGTGAAAACAATTAAGTTAATCTTAACGACACTTTGTTTAGAGTTTTATTCAAAACGGTAACATCCAGTTTGAATTAAGAACAATACCTTTATTACGCATGTATGTATCCCCTGTCAATTATTTCCGGAATCGCGCAAGACCCAAAAATTTTTTACCTATCCGTTTTATTACCCATTCCTGGAACATGTTACGTTTGTTTATGTTACAGCCAAACAAAACATACCGCTATAATTTGCACACTGTTGGATACCAAACATCAATCGTTACAGGAAAGGGATTTCGTTCTGCCATTTTCCGAATGGAATGATTGGAACAATTCGTTAAAGGTGTCCAAAATAAAAAAAAAGGAATGAACGAAGTGACTTCAGTTGAATACCGTTTTTCGCCTAAACTAGACGGTTTCCAGCAAAGTACTAATAATTTTTTTTAACGCGTAAAATGGATTGCACATAATTAAAATTGTAATACTCCAATCAATTGAATAACAATCATCAATAGTTAGTGGTAATAATAGTTGTGTTACCAGTGTATTATAGTTCAATTAAGATTTTAAGGACATTTAACATTGAATTAAATTAGTATTGAAACATATTGACTGTATCGTGACTCCAGAATCATTCTGATTATATTGAATGATTTATTTGCCCTAAAGGCATTTGATCTTGATTGAAAAGAAGAAAGAGAACCAAAATCGTGTACATCCAATTACAAAGTTTGTTTTTTTTTTGTACCTTTTCCAAGTTTTTGCTACATCCTCCCATCATCATGTAGTGGTGTAACATGAAACCAAATGTATATATGTCTATTTATGGGAAGGAAATCATTTAATTTATTGACTCATATAGGAAATTCCTTATTACATCTTGTTTCATTTGTTTTATGAAAAAAGTTTCTATACTTTTTTCATCCAGTGTTTTATATTTCATCTCAATGGAATTTCGATAAGTCGAATTTCTCATGTTTATCTTTCTTAATTGTGGCTGTTTTACTCTCTTTGATGATTAAGAAACAGTGATTTTGGTCTAATCGAATCAAAGTAGGAATAATAAAAACAGTAACAAAGTTTTTAAGAATGTGATCATAGAAAAAAAAAATATGTTTTTCCCATTTACCTGAAATCATAAAACCATAAAATAAAAACGTGACGTAAAAATGAAAAATGTGTTTTTCCTAAACAAAAACGTAACAAGGAAAAATATGAAAATCCTAACGATGTAGATATCTAACCATTATATCAGTTTGGAATAAGTGTTTGTGTAATCTAAAAGAAACCAGCATTTCTTTCACATTTTCCTATTTTTCACTGTGCAAATTGCGAAAACCTCATGGATAACTTTCATTTTATTCAATTTGATATGATCATAAGAATGTAAAGTAAAAGTTTAAAGGAAAAAAAAATTCTATAAAAGAATAGATAGAACCAAAAATCTGCGTACTGTGCATAATCATATTTTATGTTCGAATGTGCGTGACAATTGAAGACAAAGAAAAGGCATCACGGTTAAAAATAAAAAAAAAAGTGAAAGTGTTTATTCTATTATTTGTTTAACGGCCTAGAAAGTGAAATGTACGAATCAAACCGAAAAGACTGAATGACACCTCCTGAATAATAAGATTCATCTTGTCGATTTATATTGTATTTTATTCTTATTTTTATTCTGCATTATTCCACCGTTTGTGGGGGATAAAGAAAGTATATCGTTTGATTTGTTAAAATCTATGGTGGCATCTCTAACTGTCTTGGATAACGAATTGTTACCAAAAAAAAAAACAAAACAAAAAATGAGACGGAATTCAAATAACTAAATAAGAAAAGGAACAAGAAAAAAAAAGAATCTGATGCCCCCATGGAATTGAAATTCAGAATAATATAAATATTTTCATATCAAGGGAACAAGGGATATATTTAGATTGGATATGGATATCAGTGTTACATTATTTATTATATTAATACTCAACAGTTATGAAATTCACGGTAAGTAACAATCACCTAAATGTTTCTTTAATTACAATATCAAATAGAAATTTTAGGATACAGATAATTTTGTTTCCTAGTGAATCATAATAACTGATAATTCACCTGATTAATCAAATGAACATTTAGACTTTAACTTCATAGAGACAGTGGTAGAGTATGAAGATGATTAAGTGAAATTTAAACGTCTTTAACGAACACACATTTTTCTCAGTTCTCAATTTCCAGTCAGACTTCGTTTGCATAAATCCAATTGTAATGAGTTAGCATTTTCTATATGAAAACCGATGAAACCAACGAACCCCGAAAAAGTATACCATCATTGAGTTGAAACAACAGCAATGCTAGAATATAAGGCAATTCAATGAACTTTTTGTGTAGTCTAATTTATTCATCAGTTAGGGAATGAATATCAATATTCTACAACTCATACTACCAATGATACTCCTATATTGGTGGTGTTCGAATTTTAACAAAAGAATTTTCCTTTTTAAAAAAGTTTTGCATAAGAATATTATGGGTTAAATAGGGGCCTCATGTCTTTTATAGTTATTGAGAATAGTGAAAGGTATTTTATCACTAATTTGAATTGTAAATTGATGGTATTTATCCATGTCTAAACTTTTAGATTGAATATAAACAATGCGTTTTATTGTAGGGTAACACAGATAGAGAGGGAGTGATACGATGTTGTTTAAATCAAAGAATCTAAAACTTATTTGTTTGCATATAGAGATGTTTACTAACCACAGATATTAGATTTATTCAATAAAATATCCATTAAAGTTTAAACTATTTACGGTCCCATCCCTTAGATCATAAAATTTGATTGGTTGTTTGCTACCCTTCGGGGGGCAATTCGTAGTCAAATGTCTTTCAAAATTGTCTGGCCATTTAATATATTCGTTATCAGAGTGATGTATCCATCAATGTGTAATCTAGAGCTTTCATTTTTCTTAGAATTCTTCTTTGGCTTTTGTTTTCCATGAATTCTGTCAATCTTCATTAATTGATGAACCATAACAACATCCATTTGATTATGAAAAATTCAAAAAGCAATTAATATTCGCAATTCAATGGATTAAATACCGAAAAAAAATTTTTAAGTCTAATGTGAATCAACATAAAATAGAAAGCCGTTAATCTCATTATGAATGATGAATTGCTATACAGAATCAAAGTGATACAATGTACAAAGGTTTCCATATCGTAACTGACATGGATTTTCGTAGTAAATGAATGTTAAATTCCATGATAAACATACATACGTCTTCTTCGTTAATTAACGTAATAAATTAATTAAGTATGACAAAACCGCCGGACAATATTTACAATGAAAATTCCTATTTAAGATTATAATTACTTGAGAAAAAATGAGAAAAATAGGAATTCAGTCCCCCCATTCTCTTTATTACAAATAAATATTTAACACGAAAACTGTAAATATGCAGAGAAAACGGAATGTTTATTAGATCTGTGAAAATACAAATTTTTTTTACGGTAATTTTCTACTGATTATTAACAGAAAAACAAAGAAGAAAAACGGAAAAAAATTCACGTAAATTTTTTATAAACAGTAAATTTGACTGTCATGTAATAAGTTGAAATGAAAAGGTGGTTCAACAAATTCACGTATTTTATGCTTTCTATTTTTTTTTATGATTTCTGTTGTTAATGTATAAATGGCTATTAAATATATGTGTTGTGTTTTAACGTACGCCTAAAACAGTAAAAAAAAGTGAACCCTTTTGGCAATTTTAAATATTTTATGTTGTTTGGAAAATAGATGAATCAACCTTTTGAAGCGTTATCTCTAGTAAAACCTTTACCTGCAGAATAATGCGTTATTTGCATAAACCCTTTTTTTCTTCTGTGTGAAAGCTGGAAAATGTGGAAAAATCCCTTTTTTTTATTATAGAAATTTTGAGTTGTTTTCCACCCCACTTTGAAGATTTTTATTTGTAATCCTCTGTATTCATTTTATTGTGAATCTTAAATGTTTTTTTTTTCAGTTATGGATCACAGATACAAGTGGATTTTACATCATCAAATTAATTTTGATTTGTTTTATTATGAATTATTTTGTTTTTGGGTAAAAATGATGAGAAAATTCAATGAAATTTATTGGATTTGTAACATGCGTGAATTTTGGGTTTTTTTTTTCTATGGAAAATTGAATGAATTAAAAGCCCTTATCTAAATGGTCCATTAGTGTTAAATGTTATTGAAATTTTTTTCTCTTGTTTTTAGTTGAATATAAAATCGTTTAGTGTTTTTGATCAATTTAACACCAAAACTACACATAAACTTTTATACCTTTGGGTGATTTTTACTTAGTTTTAGATTACTTTACCATTTGCTTATTACATATGTTTAGTTGCTGCTGTTTTTTTTTTCATCATGATGGCTTATAAGTTTCCAAAACATTAAAGTTTTCTTTTTTTTATTTATCAGTAAAGTCCTTGGACTTGGTTTCATAAAAAATTCACAGAAAAGGTTATTTCCCTAGACGAGACATTTGATGCTTTTTGAGATATGGCAAAGTCGAGGATATGAAAACAACAACTAAAAAAACATAAAAATAAAAGAATTATTACAGCCAAAATGGTTGTGAACGCCTCAAACGATTTAGTTTTCTTTTATATATTTGGTGTGAATTATATTTTAATCTTTTGTGATTCAAGAGGTGTATCCCCTTAATACCATCCGTATAACGAATGGATTACATATCGTTTGTCATGATTATTTACTTGGATACACTCCTTAAAGAGAATCTCTTCAAAATTCTTTTCGTTTCCCCAAAAATAACGTTGAAAAATCAGCAAAAAGAAAATCGTAACTATGGATTCTGTGTACAACATCGAATATAAATATTATATTTGTCATCAGAAATAAAATGGGAAAAAGGCATCAGAACTATATCATCCAACATAACCCGATATGTAGTAAACGTTGTCCGAATTTATGATTGCACTGTTAAATATTACCGACTTCTGTACATACATTCTTATTATATCTGGTTCCTATATTTATTCTTATATTTTTTTTGTTGTTATTTTCATTATAGCGTCAACCACTTGAGTGGACCCCAAAATAAATAAATAAACATAAAGGGAAAAGAATAACGAACCGAAAATATTTCCCAATTGTATGGGTCGGTTTTCCACACTCTTCTTTGGACAAATATTCTGTTCAATCATCGAAAAATATTGTTCAATTTATCATTTCAGTACTGTTTTGAGACGAAATGGATATTTCAAACCACAGAAAGAATTGTTATAACCGCCACCCTCAGTGGAAATAAAAAAAAAAAAATATGAATTTTATTGTATGTAGTCCCCTTTTACCTTATCATGATGATAACAATACCTATAAAAATATTTTCTAAATGGTGAAATGTGAAAAATACACTTGTGCTGTACAAAAGAAATAGGAAAAAGCATCAGGAAGTGTTAAAGTGGAAAGAAAATATGTCAATTTTGTTGATTTGATATTTATTGTGAAGAAACGGTTGTTATATATTGAACAGGAATTTATGTAAATGTATCGCATATGTTAGAGATTTTTATTTTCCATCGAATGTAATTGAAGACGTTTCATAAAGTTTATGTTTCTTCGGTTCAAGAAAATTCAAAGGATTTAGTGTCTGAGATCTAAACAGTCATTTCCTTTATATTTTTACTAAATGTACATTATGTTTGTTTCTATATAGATGATGTACGTAATAATGCAAATATTATTTTCTCATATCCTTCTATAATAAAATTAATGATGCAATGCCTAACAACAAGAGTTTCATGTTGCTGTAAACAAGATCGAATCAAGGGGTTTGATGTTTAAACGATGGGGAGATTAATCGTTTGTTTGTAATGTTCTTCTCATTGGATAAAATTATGTAAAAGTTCGATTGATAAATTGTGTCAAATTGAACACACCTGACACCAGATATACCTGAAATGAAAATTATTATCATAATTTTGATTGATTGTGATTAATTATTGTAAATTAAGTTTTACATTTATTTTGTTATGACCCATGTCAAGGATAATTATTAATAATCATTTGCCAACTAATGAATTCACTGGATTTTAATAGGCAAACGACTCAAATATTTGTGTTTTGATAGTCACCTCATCAGAATAAATTGATGATAAAGAGAATGTCTTGGACTTTTAAATTAAAAGAAATTGTGTAAACGAAACTACAGATCCTTTGAATCCCATCTCTATGAAATTATAAGTAATTCAATATAATATCAAGTCGTTAACTTGATTCAATGATCCGTTTATATGCACATCGCTTATTTATATTTAATTTCCTACAATAATCACGAAACCATATTGCACGTTATATTACACTTAAGATTATATGAAATGTAATAGAACATAAGCATAGAAATACATAATCATGCTACATGAATTTGTAGTATGTTAACTACACATGATTTTAAATGAATTTTTGACGCCTTTTTTTTACCTGTTTATAATACAATTTACAATAAACTTATTCTGTTAGAATTCATAATTTGGTAATCCAATTGTATGTAATATTATGTTGGCAATTGTTTTGCCTGTTTTATATCAAATGATCATGCTCAATGTCTATGGACTACATAGTTAATATTAATTCGAATATTAGGCATTTATGATGGCTATAAGATAAATAATAATGAATTTTTGTTTCTTTCTTTTTGCTTTGATTCATTTCATTGTAATAATCTACTACGATAGCTAATAACGGGATATCACGAATCAACCAACCATACAATGGTAGTTGTTAAGGTACTGAAATTACAGTTTCGTGACAACATTCCTTGTACATATTGAAAATTGCTAATAAACTATGCTCATAAGAAATGATGAAATCTAATGTGTTCATGTTTCAAACGGAAACTAATCTCTTTGTTATTCCTTAGCACAGGTGAAACATAAAATGAAATACAATGATAATTGAAGAAATTGCATTATGATTTTCATTGTTTTGTTTAAGGATAATCTAACCTGTCGACAAGTTTACATTTTTCGTACCGTTTACTTTAGTTCAACGGAATTTTTACAATGGAAACATTAATGCAATGTTTATGATGCCGTCATAGTTGGGGTACTTACCTAATGGATTTTCTAATATGCAAACTGTAACTTGTTTATCTTAAACTTTTTCTTTTTCTTAAATCTGGAAAGACGTTAATCCTATTGTAAAGTTTCCAAACCGTAAAAGAAACATATGGAATTTAGACATTGAATGAAACTGTACCTCATTTAGTTTAATGGTTTTTCTTTAATTCTTTACTTTTTAGGCTCACGTTTACCAAGAATTATTGAACATCCAATTAATGTGACAGTACCTCGACATGAACCAGCCACACTTAACTGTAATGCTGAAGGGGATCCACCACCAATTATTGAATGGTATAAAAATGAAATACCACTTAAAATTCAACCAGGATCACATCGAATGTTGTTACCATCTGGTGGTTTATTTTTTCTTAAGGTAATAAGAACTTTTTGCATGTGAATTGTTGTTTCCTTGAAATTTTCATTTTTTTATACTTGAACCAAAATAAGAAAAATGTTTTTATTTGTTTACCTAGTAATTGCTACCTCTGCAATGAAGAAAAAAGTATAAAAATTATTCGACTTTTCCTCTATATTTTTTATTGTAATTATTATTTTCGTGGGTAACAAAACAGCCCCTTTGTTTCCACCAAAAAATATAAAACTCAAGTAGAGAAACCATCCCGTGTGCAGAAGTAAAAGAACCAGGAAAAATGAACGAAAAAAAAAATCAATAGTCGGTTTCCCTAATTCAGTTGCTTTGTAATCCCCAAGAAATTCATTGTGTTCATGAAAACAGCAACACACAGAAAAAAGAAAAACAGAAGATATTTCAGTTTTATTCATGAACTTTTTTTTTACAATATCCAATAAAACAATTCTTACTTACACGAATCTCCTGTTATTCGTAACGTTTTCTTTGTGTATTCTTCATATTAAAACATTGATATCGTTTTCGTGTACATTTTTTTTTAAGGTGGTAAATTCACGACATGAAAGTGATACGGGCGTTTATAGGTGTGAAGCAAAAAATAAATTAGGTACAGCTCGTAGTAATAATGCTACATTACAGGTAGCAGGTGAGTACTTTATTACATAATGCATTTTGTAATTTCATATTCTATTCAAAATATGTGAAAAACAGACGAGAAAATTTTTTCAATGTTTCATCATTTTGATAAAAGAAATGGAAAATTATTTTCTGTTTGTATTTTGTGTTCGTGAGTGTAGCAAGATGAGAAGGAATTGAAAAGGTTTAAGAACTCTATTGCTTCATGTTAATAATTTTGATGATAGCAATTTGGTAACAATCATTATTAATTGTATCTGCACATGTTCACAGTTTTACGAGATAAATTCCGTTTGGAGCCACAGCATACGCGTACATCACAAGGTAGTACAATTTTATTGGAATGTGCACCACCAAAAGGAATTCCAGAGCCAGAAATAATTTGGTTACGAAATGGAGTTAAAATTGATGTTGATATAACGAAACGATATCGTATTGTTGATGGTGGTAACTTATCAATACAAAATACCAGTAAAACTGATGAAGGCCAATATCAGTGTGTTGCGAAAAATCTCGTTGGTATACGAGAATCAGCCATTGCGTCCGTAACAGTACATGGTAAAACCACAATTTCTCATTAATTAAATTGCTCTAATTTCAATTGGTTTTAATTGCTAGTTAAACCGTACATAATACGTGGTCCACAAGATCAATTTGTTAACGTTGGATCATCGGTGACGTTTCAATGTCGTGTTGGCGGTGATCCAATGCCAGATGTATTATGGCGACGATCATCATCTGGTGGTAATATGCCACTAGGTAAGTCCATTATACATCAAAACCATTGTTTTGCACGTATAAAACTAATAATTTAATTTTTATGGTAAAATTATATAGACCGAGTACATATCTTAGAGGACCGAAGTTTACGTCTTGAGAACGTGACTCAACAGGATGAAGGTGAATATAGTTGTGAAGCTGATAACAGTATAGGCACCATTACAGCTAAAGGACTCCTCACTGTATATTGTAAGTTAATTAGTAAAGTTTATTTTTGTTTCACCTTAATCTTACCTTATTCGAATCGACAGCTCAACCGGTAATTACATTACGTCCAATACCACAATACGTACAATCTTCGTTTGCTGCTAAATTCGAATGCCAATCAGACGGTAACCCTCGGCCAACAATATTTTGGACTATAAAGGGTAACCAATCCTTAATATTATCGGGACTTAATACAAGTTCATATGATACAACGATACAATCCAACCGAAGTATATTAACTATACATCATACATCCTATATTGATAATGGTATTACACTCATATGTAATGCAATTAATAAAGTTGGTTCAACGAGTGTTAGTACTCAATTATCCGTTTATACAATGGAACAAAATCAACCGCCAATTATAATTGAAGGGCCTAAAAATCAAACACTTCCAATCAATTCAATTGCCATATTTCATTGTAATGCAATCGGATATCCAATACCAATGATTACATGGTATCGTAATGGTTTACCAATCAACACATCATCTCATATTAATATAAGTGATATTGGTGCATTGACAATTGGTAATTTACAAAAGAATGAAGACGAGAAATTGTATACGTGTGTTGCAAGCAATCGAAATGGTAAATCAACATGGAGTGCATATTTGAAATTGGAAAATTCCATAACAAATTCAAATGAAATTTTAATAAAATCATTAAGTGATGGACCACCAGAACCACCTGGTAGACCAAAAGCGATTAATGTAACAAAGAATTCAATCACATTACATTGGAGTCCAAGTGGCCGGATGAATACATCGAATATTGTATTATATTCAATTGAAATGTATTCAGAAAATATCAGTAAAAGTTGGATACCAATTGTAAATAAATTGAATGGAACTAACTATACAGAATATGATTTAGAATATGGTGCAAGTTATTTGTTTTATGTTCGTGCAGAAAATTTATATGGTGTATCGTTACCATCACCAGTGTCTGAGTCAATAATTGTTGGTGATGAGATTGAAATGGTAGATGATACAAAACTTCATGATGTACAAATTTTATTAACAAATACAAATGTTGTGGAACTACTTGAAACGAATGCTACAGATTCAACGAGTGTCCGAATATCATGGCATCTACTAAATAATAAATATGTTGAAGGATTCTACATTTACTCATTGGTTGTAAATACCGTTGAATATAAAATGTTAACAGTCTTATATACTGGTAATGCGTCAGTTTGTACGGTAAATGGCCTAAGGAAGAATACGTTATATGAGTTCTTTTTAGTACCATTTTATAAGACAATTGATGGTATACCATCGAATTCAAGAAGTGTAAGAACATTGGAAGATGGTAAGTAAAAGACTGAAATTAAATTTTGTAATCAGAGTAATTGGGCATTAAATTGTGAAAAACATTCTTTAGTACCAAGTGATTCACCTGATGGAGTTGAGGGACTACTATTAAATTCAACGACAGTATTAGTGCAATGGCAACCATTACCAAATGATTCTTTGAATGGTAAAGAAAATTAAAAGATTCTATCTCTTCTTTTTTATCTCTTTCGTTCATTGCATTTAATTGAATTTTTTTCTTTGCTTTTGGCACACAGGTAATTTAACAGGATATCGTATAATTGTACGTGAACATGGATCTCAAAATGTGACAAAGTTGTTAAATATTTCAATTGATGCCAAAAGTCCAACAGTTTTATTAAATAACTTCACTCGAGGTGTTACATATTCGGTAAGTGTTGCAGCTGTAACGAAAATTGGTGTTGGACCGTATAGTCCGCCAAGTACATTGCGATTAGATCTAAAGAATGATAAATTACACCAAGGATTTACAAGGTAATCAATCTAATATGATTCATTTGGTGGTGCACTTCTAAATTGCTTGTAATTTTCCGTTAGATTTTCAATTAATCAGTTACCATCTGATGACATGTTTATTGATATTTGGTTTATTGCCATCTTGTGTTGTGGAATTGTAATTGTTGTGATTTTATCCATTGCAATTCTTCTGATGAAACGAGCACATTTATTAAGGAAATCAACATCGTCTAGTAATCCGCATGGTAAGATTTAATCCTAAAATTAATTAGATTAAGATTGTAGTCAGGTGTTTTTGACTAAACGATAGTTTTTCTAAATAACAATGGTATTGGTTAGTTTAGTATAAGCTCAGCTTATATTAAATTAAATAATACTGAACCAATGACTAATAAAAAAAAATAGAAAACAAAACTAAATATTAAATGGATACGGAAATGATTATAGGAAATCACGCAATTGGAACAATACGTAAATTTCCAACGTTACCATTGGATTCAAATGGTGTATGGATTGATCCAACTGGTGGTGTATGGCGTCAAGCTACCGTTGTTAACGGAAAAACAAGGGATAAGAATTCAACACCAGATTATGCACAAATATTGCCTGTGGACTCAGGACTTTCAAACACCGACAAGTGAGTGGGCTAAATGTTATTTAAACGTAACAGTATTGATTCATAATAAGTCCTTGGTTTTAATTCTTTCACTTTTTAACTTTTCGTTTAGATTGTCACCAATCAATATGCCAGAGTATGCTGAAGTTGCAAATGGTTGTTCAACATTCAAAGGTCCTAATTCACCAATTTATGATAGTTGTGTTGCATACAACGTCTCAAATCCAACTAATAGAAATGATGAATATCAAACGGATTTAGTTACAAATAAATTAAATAATCCATCAGGTAGAATTAATTACCACTATGGAGACAACATAAATAACTTATCAATAAGTGGGTCACCACAACTAGATCGTAAGTTACCATCAAAGAATATAAATATAATTGAAAATAAACTAGAAATGATGAATAAGATGAACGGTTCAATATTATCAATGGCAAATTCAATGAATCGTTTTGATGGTATGTTGACAACGTCTGAAACAGATGGAAACAACAGTACGACAAATTTAACATCGCACAGTGTTCCCCAAACACCAATTATGAGTGGTCTCATGGGTGGAACAAAATTATCACGACTACCCAAATACAATCATTGTGATAAAATTAATTTTGGTGGTTATGAGAATGACACCGCATCTGGTCAGCCATTGTTTGTTAAATCAAATGATGGTAGCTGGCATTCCGTACAGAATTCAACATACCAAAATGTAAATTTATTAAATTCATCATATGATAAATTAAATAGTAATACGGATTCAGGTTCAACAACAAAGTTAGTAAGTAAACGAAACAATAAAAGTTGAGGATAGAAATAAAATTTTCTAATGGAAATTGTGTAATTCAGTTAATAATTTTATAGAAAGTTCCTTTCCCAAAAAAAAAAAAACTTTTACAATTTAAAATTTTTAACTTTAATCAAATATGGAATACATCGATGGAAACTCAATTGAATACAATTAGTTAAACAATAAGGCTTTAATGAATAGGACAAAAATTTAATCAGCAAAATTTCAATGTACAATAACAATTTATAATAAATTCATATCGAAATCGGACAATGAAATTATCCTGGACAATGGAATTTAATTAATATTAACCAATTCTTATTCTCATATGTACATAATGTATTTATTATCATTAATATTTTAAGTAGTATTCATATCATCTACGAATTATAAAAATGTAATTTATATGTAATTGAAAATCAGAACATATCCAATGCTTAATGCCAGAGAAATATTTGTAATTTAACAAGACAACAATATTATAAGTAAACGGTGTAAAATTGTATCAATTTTCTACCACAAATACCATAGATTGCTAATACTAATTGTATGGTACCACCGTCCTATCTAATGCAGTATAACAAGTGACTCCTTTTCATTTCATTTTATATGCAAATCATCAGAAATAAAATTGCAATGATATTAGAGAAGATACAAATGAAATTGTTTTTATATAAAAGCATTTACCCAATTATTGGCAATTCTTATCAGAGTAATCATCTCAAATTGAATAAAAGTCACACGTTCTTTCTTATTGAATCAAACGTTCAGTAATAGAATTTGGCATAATTTTAGAATTTTTTTTTTTGTTGCTTCACAATACCAAAAATAAACAAACAATATTATAATTAGAAAAACGGCAATTAAAAATATATAATTTAATTAAAAACCAAAACCAGAATTTATTTCTTATAGTGTAACATTCTATTTCGATAATTTTATTTATATAATTCCAACCACATTTCGAATAAAATCAATACAGAAGAAATATATCAAAGGGAAAAAAGCAATGACAAAACGAAACATCTTAAACTAATTACCAATCAATTGACATTCGTTGACTCGTCGAAGATACCATCAACATTTCATTCGGCTGAGACAAGTTAATTGATTGCTAAAAGAAGACAACAAGTAGCCGCATAATGATGGATATCGGTATAGAAGATGGTGAAGAAATTATAAGTCTCAATTTGGCAATTGATCATTGCCAAAAATTGGAAAAGAATTTAAATTCATCAATAAACTATGTGAAACGATTGAATGTACGTTACAATACCGGCTGGAATATTGAACATGATTTAAAATATTTAGAACAATTGATTGATTGCAGCCGCATAGACATATCAAACAGTTATGATTCTGGTACAGATACAATCAATATGGATACAATATCAGAATTAAATACAACAAGAACGATTAACACTTCACGTACATTCAACACGGCAAGTACTTTAAATACAGCACGTACCAGTGCATCAATGCAAACAATTGCATCAAGTAATAAATCACAGATCCAATTGCATCGTAGTTTAAGTGATATTATTCACAGTAACAATGAAATTAATATAAAAATGATTAAGATGAAACGAAGCTTAGAATCATTGGTCACCAACTTACAACATTCAATTAAATTTCATTCGGATAGAGCAAATGATAAACAATTTAAGTCACATCGATCACAGTCCAAGTCAATATTGCATGCAATCCATAAGAATTGTACCAGTTGTCTACGTTGTCGTTAACCATGTAATCTGATATATAAGAATCTTTTGTTAATTTATCTATTTGAATTTTTAAATAAATTCATAAGTGTTTTTCCATAATTTTGTTCATTTTTAATGGCATAATCATAATGGAATAAATTTAAGTGAACGTACACAAGCAATACTGTTACTTATAACAAAGTTTTTCCCGTTACAAAGAAAACAGATTATTTAACGCATAGAAAAAGTTAAAATCATTTCATAATCCTATGAGTCCTAAGGTAACGTATGAAAGAGTCAAAATATTCCGTTTATTCATCCCTCCTGTGTAAAACTAACAGCGAATATTCTTGCAAAACATTACTCATGCCATTTCCTTGACTTCAAACCAACAAAATATTATATAAACGGGGGATAATCAAATGCTTAAAAAGCATTAGTTATAAAATGGTTTGGCTATTAAGGGTTTATCTTCACAATCATAACTGAGAAGTGGTTCTGTTATATTTTTTTTTCTTCTATTTCTGTTGAATGGTGATGGTAGGAAATGGATATAAATACCATCCATTTTATATGGATATAGAAGAGGCGAAAACCATATTTTAAAAAAATCCAACAATTGAGTGAGTGAGTCTGGAAAATTACAAATATAATGAGTGTATCCTGTTTTCATTTGAACGGGGGGAGGCCTCTCTCATTCCATCTTCTAAATAGTTGGTGATATCTCAACAGAACACTTGACAGCCTTCTTACCGTTATTTGTTTGTAACACACAATGTTTGTGGTACATGTCTGATATTACTAAAACGGATAAGTGACATAATTTTCCTCAATGCGCATATTATCCAAAAAGGAATTTTCTGTCTCACAGTCTTCTGCCAAATATCAAAATCATTTCAAATTATAGAATAGAGTGTTAGGTTGAAAATCGAGCAGTTGCTGATGGGTTCTCTATTCGCTACCCATTCCAACACTTATTATTTTGTGCTATTAAACGTCATTCAGTTATTCGACATTATATGCACACCGGATGAAATTTATTTTTTTTTTACCATTCCCCTTTATCCAGGGGCTGACATCAACCTTAATAAATATTAAATAAACTCGAGACTGTTAAATTGAGGGAGTAAACAGAGAAAGATCTTCCGTTTATGTCGTTCCGTTGTTGCATTTAAGAATTATCAACCTGTTTTCATCTCAAAACACAACAAAAAAAATGATAGAATAAACGAACGATAAAAATAAAAATATGTATTTTCTGCATCATATTATAGAATATTTTAGCATAGAATGGATATAAATAAAGTGAATGGCATATCTTTTTCTCTAAGATGAAACCAACATATCAAATATAACAGTGTAATGAAATCATGAGTTTAATTTAATTTTTTGATTATATATTATGTACCATTTCGTATGAAAATTTCCTATTTTTCTGTGCATCATACTCATGACTAATACTGCCAATATTTGCTATAGACCAAGAAGAGGTCCCCTTTAATGCAAAAATTATGTTTCACTGAATTTTATTAGAATAGCAAATAGTTGAACATCGAATCTAGTAACAGCCGGTGGAAATGACTTCAATCTGAAATTTGAACATCAAACATTCCTGATGCTTCTGCTACAACTCTCACCTGAATACATAACCATTTGACTTGCAATCAACCATAATTTTTCTCTTTTATCATCAAACTGAAATTAAAAATGCTCTTCAAGTTAATTTTTATTTTGGGGGTCTGGCAGAGGGATAGTAAATCCCTAACAATTATAGTCGATTAGTTATGTGAATATTTATCTATTTATGTATATCGATTTCTCATGCAGCTGAGACAGCATACAATTTATGGACAAGACAACAAAATTCAACTAATTTTTATATATTTTTGGTTGTAGATTTGAAACTCACCCTAAATTTTGCTATAGCGATAGCATATTTTCCTGCTTAGTTTATTTTTTTTTTTTTCGATTTAAGGATTTTCAGTGAACCGCTAGACAACGGTTTACATTCTATTCCGTTGTTGTTTTTTTTTTTTTTTGCTATCTAGCTCAAGTTAGTTTGGCGTAGTTGGGGGCGAACGGTAACGACAGTAGAGGGACCTTTGACTTTTATCCATGCAATTTATGACCCCAATTTAATGAGGGAATATAACATCGAGGGACGATTGCCCACTTTCAAAATCGCTTCAATGAGCATATAATTTCTCGAAGGATGCTTTACCACTCATAAATAAATTTTTTGCTTTTTTCTTTGGTTTGGCTCTGTCTTGATTGCCTTGTTTTCCACTTATTTAGAATCCTGTATGAAAATTTCATTTCATTTTCACAGCAGGTGAATTAAATTCGTAGGATTGGAAACCACAAGATAAGTTATTGAATTAATTATTGTAATAAAATATAAAAAAAAAAATTGATTAAAATCTGGTAGAAATTATTAATTGGTAAATGTAAAAATCAATTAAATTTATTGCTTGAAAACAAATTGACTTTTAATTACTTTATTCCTATTTTTTGGTATGTGGCAATTAGAATTAAATTCCAAACTGATTGGTTGAAGAACATTTAGAGAACTGACACTCTCATTTACTACACAGTGTCTGTTGCAGTTACATTCCTATGTAAAATATAAAAATTGATCGTAAAAAAATTTAATAATGGAATCATGGCTAATAAAATTGGTAATTAAGAGAATATAATAGACATGATTGTTGGATACGTTGAATACTCTTCGTACTACTAAATAATTGGCTGAGAGTGAATAGCTTTAATTGTGTAGAAGTTGTACATAAATTGGATGTGAAAACAATAGTGATGGACCCTAAATCAAGCGAATTTTTTATAATTTTAATTCTGGGATTAATGGTGTGTGTGAAAGCACAATTAAATCGTACTGGAACTCTTGGAATTGTAACAACTGTAAGCGAATCTTATGATCAATTGTTTTCTCTAAAAACTCGTTTAAATACGTTGTGATTTGAATACTTTAAAATATCGATTAGTATTGTGAATTATATAAGATTTTATTGTAATAATCTTCTTGTGTTCTTGTGCTTTCAGGAAAATTTGGTTAGCCTTTATGATAATTATCCATTGCAAACTCATTCCGTAACTACAGAAGATGGATACATACTTGAATTGCATCGAATCCCCCAGGGTGTTAAATTCAGTCTTATTGTGTTTCGTCCAGTTGTTATTCTAGCACATAGCATTTTTACGTCATCAGCGGATTTTGTTATCTTTAGTCCTCAAAGAAGTTTGGGTATGCATCTCAAATTACTTTCATCTTTAATTTGGATGGTTTAATTAAACAGTTTTGTTTTTCAATTTTATTTTTATTTTTTTTTTTTTTTTTTTTTTTTTTTTTTTTTTTTTTTTTTTTTTTTTTTTTTTTTTTTTTTTTTTTTTTTTTTTTTTTTTTTTTTTTTTTTTTTTTTTTTTTTTTTTTTTTTTTTTTTTTTTTTTTTTTTTTTTTTTTTTTTTTTTTTTTTTTTTTTTTTTTTTTTTTTTTTTTTTTTTTTTTTTTTTTTTTTTTTTTTTTTTTTTTTTTTTTTTTTTTTTTTTTTTTTTTTTTTTTTTTTTTTTTTTTTTTTTTTTTTTTTTTTTTTTTTTTTTTTTTTTTTTTTTTTTTTTTTTTTTTTTTTTTTTTTTTTTTTTTTTTTTTTTTTTTTTTTTTTTTTTTTTTTTTTTTTTTTTTTTTTTTTTTTTTTTTTTTTTTTTTTTTTTTTTTTTTTTTTTTTTTTTTTTTTTTTTTTTTTTTTTTTTTTTTTTTTTTTTTTTTTTTTTTTTTTTTTTTTTTTTTTTTTTTTTTTTTTTTTTTTTTTTTTTTTTTTTTTTTTTTTTTTTTTTTTTTTTTTTTTTTTTTTTTTTTTTTTTTTTTTTTTTTTTTTTTTTTTTTTTTTTTTTTTTTTTTTTTTTTTTTTTTTTTTTTTTTTTTTTTTTTTTTTTTTTTTTTTTTTTTTTTTTTTTTTTTTTTTTTTTTTTTTTTTTTTTTTTTTTTTTTTTTTTTTTTTTTTTTTTTTTTTTTTTTTTTTTTTTTTTTTTTTTTTTTTTTTTTTTTTTTTTTTTTTTTTTTTTTTTTTTTTTTTTTTTTTTTTTTTTTTTTTTTTTTTTTTTTTTTTTTTTTTTTTTTTTTTTTTTTTTTTTTTTTTTTTTTTTTTTTTTTTTATTTGAAGCATTTCTTTTGGCTGACATTGGTTTTGATGTTTGGATGGTAAATTTTAGGGGAAATGTTTATTCAACGGACCATACAAATCTGGATTATACAGAAAATCAGTATTGGAATTTCAGTTTTCATGAGATGGGTAAGTATGATCTGCCAGCCGCTATTGACTACATAACGAAAGAAACAAAACGTCTGAATGTACACTTGGTCGGTCATGGGATGGGTGCGACGGCTGCCTTCATTATGGGTTCTTTATATACCAAATACAATTCTGTTGTAAAGAGTTTTCATGGTTTAGCTCCATTGGTATTTTTAAAAACTAATAAAACTGCTGTTGAAGGATACATAAAGAAATTCCAAGATTCCGATATTATCAAGGTATTTGGTTTTGATTTGGTTTGGTTTATTCAACTATTAATTGTGTATATGATTTTTAGATAAATTTTGATCGAAATGTTACAAAAGAGGTTGTTGGCAATTTACGATCGAATACAAAATGCCAGAATTTTAAAGAAACACTGAATGAATGTACAGAATTTGTGCAAAATATTCAAAAATCAACGATTGATTTAAATATGGTGAGTATTTAGTTATCAATAGTGATACGTAACGTTGACTTTTAATTTTCCAGCAAGAAATTAACACAATTCTGTCGTCAATTGGTCCAGGAACTTCGAGGAAACAATTAAATCATTACGAGCAATTAATGAACTCAGGTGCATTTAGAGAATACAATAACGGTGCTGAGTATGCCTTAAATAAATTTACAATTAAGACATCTTTATACTTTGGAACGAAAGATTTTTTAACATCCGTTGAGGTAAATGATATCCGTTTGAAATTACTAAATGGAAGATAGCTACAATGTGTTTAATTATAACAATAGGATGTTGACCGTCTAGCCACGATATTACCAAATGTTGAAAACAAGAGAATTTTAACATATGCACATTATGATTTCATATATGGTCGACGAGTAGCTTCAGATGTGTATAATGAGATTGTTCATTATCTAGCCAAGTAAGTTGACTGAATCGTGGGTTAATTTAATTGAAATCAAATCTAATTGAAAATCGTTTTATATTAAAGGGCTGAACATATATTCTTACCGATATGGCCAGTATTCAGCTCGAACTGATTGCATCAAATATTTTGCTGTAGAATTGAAATTGGAATTTTATCGTTTGTACTAAAATAGGATGTGTATTTGCTAAGATCCGTTCAATACAAATATAATCAGATATCCCTTTGAATGCAAGTGTTGTTTTCAATAAATCTCTTTCAAATGTCTTACAGTTAAACCTCTGTTAGTCGGAGAATTCTGAGATCCCTTCATTAAGCTTTAAAAGGAATTTATTCCCTCTTAGTCAGAAATCCCTTTTAACCAGACGATTCTGAATTCCCAATAGAATCCGGCTAAGAGAGGTTTCACTGTATCAATATCCCAGAGGAATATCCAATTTCCCAATTAAGACAATCATTACTTTTAACGGAATTTAATATGTATTTGTTTACTTGATTTACATAAGTAACTAAGAAATAAAATTAAAATCGATTTAACTTCTATTATGTCTGTTGCCTTCACCACGGCGATGATCATCTTTAAATTCATCCATATTCCTTGCACGAGCTATATATTCTTCATCGTCTGCTTCCATTCTCTGTTCCTAAAAGTATTACGTGAAATTGTAATACAACTGTACAATTCAGATAATAATGATGTACTAACCTTTTCAATTTCTTCTTGTTCTTCATCGATTTGCGGTTGTTGATTTGCCGTTGATGGTCCAGCATGGCATGGATCTGGGAAGATTCCTTCTCGTACTCTTTGTTCGTAAAACTCGTCCACTGTCATAGTGGGAATACTAGGATAACCTATGCCGTAAATGGCCTTCTGTGCCACATCTCTAGTTATAATGATTGGCTTCAATTTAGCACTGGACGGATTCTTTGGCGGTGCACGTCGACCGGCCGCTGAATTCTCGTCCGGTCTCATGTTTTTCATATATTCAAGAATTTTTTTCTCTTCATTAATCATATCGAGTGATTCTTCAGCTTCTAGGATACTCGCATTAATCAATTTTACAAAGAACTCTCGTTTCACTTCATCGTCTATATGTTCCATTGCCATCAGGATTTTTAATTCTTCAATTTGTTTGTTCAATTCACTCTTTTTTCGGTATTTTTCCATTTTTTCGTTTCGGGTGCGCGCTGAGCTCATCAATGATTCCAGTTCATTCTGTGACGGTTTTGCTACACTCACGGCCTTTGAGTCATCCGAAATAGAATCTGCTAGATGAACACTCCCATCGAAAAATTCATAATCTTTGCATCTTCGCAAGAAATCTTTGAAGTACACCTCGGACACTTCAACAAGATTTATTCGATTTGCCGGTAGACCGGTGAGTTTCTGTGTTAATTGACCGAGGAAATAGGGCAGCAGGAAGTATGCCATGTCGCTAGTTCCAATCTCATCATAGTGTTCGTTTCTGCTAAAAACGCCGGCTAAGCTAACTAATTTGGTGCTGTCTTCCATTAGACTGATGCACTTTTTCACGTTCATCTAGTGATGTAAGAAGAATACATCAGTTTATCTAAATGTAAGTAAACTGAATGGGACTAGAGACTCACCTGCATCTCATGGCCATTCATTGGCTCGTTGCACGATTCAAGAACATTGTACAGTTTGTACCCTTCGTCGAAGATGTCCTTCAACTTGCTCATTAACGGGACCTCGTTGACTGCCACCATTCTTCTTGTTTTGATTCAAGACACTTCTAATCACTTTGAAAATAAGACTGAAACTCGGTTGCTTTAGTTTTAACAGAATTTACTTGAACATTCTCATCAAAACACCAATTTATAATTCACTCGGGTTTGTTTGTGTATTATTTTTATACTTCACACAATTTTTAGACGGCTGTTCGTATGACATAGAATGAATCAATACAATATATTCACTCGGGTTTTGTTTACAAAATTTTTCAAAATACAAATCTACGAACTACTGTTCAACTCCGTCCGAAGTTTGAAGCTTTAGTTGGTGCGCACTATTCAAATATCACAGATTTCAAATGAATTACTAATTTTCAGATTTAAATTACATGTAATTTATATTAAAAAAATATTTCAACTTTCTGAACGCTCTCCACTAATAGTTCTTTACGTCTATATTAACTTGTCGTAGTCAGAAGCTAAGCCAAGGTTATTGCAGCTTAACGCTCATAGCCAGCTACAAGTACCGGCTGCCACCTACTGGTTTGCTTACGAAACAGACTTCCCGTCATTTTGTGACATTTCACATGTGTCACTGCTAAATATTTGTGGCACAATTTTAGTTGTCGGACGATTGCATAAGGGAGCGTTCATTAGTTGTTGAAAACAATTGCACGAAAAAATGAAATTTTTTTAATTAAATTTTAAATAAATAGTGAATTAGTTTAATCATTTATCATAAACATGCTGTTTACATGTTAAATATTGTAAGTATATATTATTTTAGTATATTGTATGAAATTAATCTACTCATTTGGTTGTTGAAATTTGTTCAATTTTTTCAAACCAAAGTCAGATTTTTCTATGAAAATTCTTTATTTGTTGCACAATTTCGTCATCATATTGTTACATATTGTTACGCATATGACAACCCATTAAAGTAATGTACATGCTAAGTGAAATAAAATTTTTCAACTTGAAAATTGAGTACATTCGGTTCCATTCTCGGAAGCCGGCTTCCTTCTTGGAAGATTTTTTAGGTTAGAATTTCTAATTGAAAAATTAACTAAATTTTTAAAACTAATCACCACTCCATCTGATCAATTACAGTTTCGAATGGTTCAAGCAGTTTCAATATGCATCAAGTGAGCAATTCATCTTAGTCAATGTAAAAAATGCTGTCTACTTGTGAGGGAGCGGACCCATTGCACAGGTACTGTAATATGTAAATTGATGTCTGGATCTTTAGTATTCCAATCCATATAATTCATATTAATCGAGTATGACTACGAATTTAACTACCAACTGTATCAAGTGGTGAGAACAGTTGGAAGTAAAAAGACGGGTAGTCTTATACCGGTAGTTGGGATAGTACACTGCACCAACTACTCGTCAGTTTGAAACAATCCATTCAATTCACGTTTTATAAAGGCATTCTCACACCGAAGAGTTGCACCTCTTTTGGAATATTGTTTCTATATTAACAACAGCGAATCACTTCTTTTTATTAATATTTATTTTCCATATACATATAAAACATATTAAATGACTGACATCGAAATATGATTTAATGTATCATTTAAGATGCCATCAGTTAAGTTGATTTTCAACTTCTTATTCGCTTCATCTAACTGTTGGTGTCTTTTCTATTCGACTTATTGTACTAACTTGATTTTCACAATCGATTATATCGGCCACACACATGCGGCAATTGTTCATGTCCCCATAATAAGTTGCGGGTACATATTTCATATAATATTCTGGTTTATTACTTCATTTTCATAGTCCTCGACTAGAATACATCCAATAGGTTAAGTCGTTTTAATCTCCGTGTTTTTCCATATTAAATATTAGATAACAATATTAATAGGCAGTCATGTTATAAATTGGGATTTATGAACAAGAAACGGTAGTATGTCAATGACGAATAAGTGATGAGACAAACAACAAGGTGAATAGAATCAAGATGGAACAAAATACAATTTTTATGATTCCTTTGAACTATAAAAGATGGACAACCGTATTATTTATGGATATTTTGAATGGTTTATGATAGAAAACCAGAATTTTTTATTTCGTTGACCAAAAATTATGATTGGAAATCCATCATTCAATGCGATCAATAATAGACAATGGCTTATTCTTAAGGTAAATCGTAAAGATATGGGCATGGGATTAGAAATAGTTGATTTGATTTTGATTTAGAGATTTCACCTTTTTCGATTGAGTTATGAATATTAATCAAATGAAGTGTCATACGATTGACGAAGAACATTACTGTTTAGCAAATGCTGATCATTTAATTAAGTTCAAGGTTTATTGTTACCACCGATTACTGGCTTTAATTTAAATAAATCGATGTAATTAATAATCATAAACTGTTCACACTTTACGGTAAGCAATCTAATGGATATTATTTAAATGGAAAAAGGTCTTCATAATGAGCTACCAATGATTTTAAATATAAAAATGAATCCAAAGAATATACGATGACTGTAAATGGTATTGGGTTTGATACAATTTAAATGAATTACGGATCACCGTATGCTAAATAACAGTTGGTGATCGAGAAAACTTGAAAAACAGAATTGAATACGTTTATATTTCGATTGTTATATGGAGGTACAAGAACGTGTTAAACAGAATTATTGCATGATAATAATAAACTGTTTTAGTGTTATGCATTTAATATTGGCAGTTAAATGAAAACAAAACAAAAAACGAAAATTAATGAAGATAAAAATAGTGTCTTCATCAACCTGGCTAGTAGTAATCGACAAGCTTTTTATACTTTTAGATGAATCACATGAAGAGGATTGAATGGAAAATGTTGTGTTTTATTGCAATGAAGAAGAAACATGGAGGAAAAATTAAATGATATTAAAGTTTCCATGTTTTTGATATGAATTCACTGTTGTTTTGTTTTTGTTTTGTAGTTTTGATTAAAGAGTTGAATTCATCTGGTCAATCTTAATTTACATAATATTGCCTGAATGTAGCATAATTTTCACCTTATGCGCTATAATTTGTTGTAATAATAATGTACACGGTGTGGAAAAGGTAACAGAAAAAAACAGTATCACTCAAATGATTTCCATGGTCGCCAAAAGAGAAACAATCTGAACATGAAAGATAGCTAGCGATTTAAATGCATATGAATATGAATATGAAAAAAAAAGGCGGAAAGAAGCATAATAGAAATTAAGTGCATAATAAACCAACTATATTATGGATGGTGGATATGTTGCAATAAGAAGATGAATCTCTCTGAAGAAAGGGAAATAACGTTTAATATTAATGTGGCAGTAATCATACAACACTTTTACACATTTTCTTTATTCGGTTTGGGCTTATGGAAATATGAAAAAAAAAATTATGCGAACGTCGGTCGCATAAAAGCTTACATGAACGATCAATCCCAGATGGATTGGTACGGTGATGAGTTCAAGTGGTTGAACATTTGATATTCAACATCCATGGTTGATCGGATTCCAACCATGAACGGGGATTGTTGTAGGATGACTGTATAAGTGAACGGGAGACCCAAAAATCATAAGGAAATTCTATTTTCATTCATGGAGATGAGTGTCTGGTTGATTTGCTGTGTGATATTGTGCCCACTGTGTGTGATGCCTGGAGGCCAATACATCGGCACTTTTTTAAAATTAGAGAGCGGTCAACATTTTTGATGAAAACTATCTGTTATTATTAACATTATTATGTTGCTGAGGTCCAATATTCCACCAAAACAACAGAATTCAGATCAGTGAAGATTGAGTATTTTTTTTCCTTTGGTTTTCATCTCGTTCTTCTTTAATTTTAAATTTATAGGTGTTCCTTTTATTATCTCTCGCGTGTGATAATTTAAAGTTCGGTTGCTGTTTTCTCAACTCTTGGTTCATTCAATGGGAGATGAGCGCATGAATAATTATTTGATATCAATTGGTAGTGTGTTGTTGTTTTTTTTTTTGTTTCATCTTTTTCTTAAAGTGTTATTTTTGATGTAATGGATCAAGGTAAAATGGTCTTGTGAATACGGTTATGGGTCGATGGTTATATGGCAATGAATAAAACGAGACAAGTTGGAATTTTATTAAATCAAATCTGGAATTTACCTACAATTATGTTGAATATGAGCGGTGTTGAATGTGCGTTGTCTTTTGATGGAAATGAAATGAAACATAAAAGATATAAAAGATGATGGAATTGTTATTGGATAAAGTGTTATTGAAGAGGTCATTATTATATATCGATTTTGATCGATTCCCTGTTGAATGGAAGAAAATTGTTTGATGAAATTTTTGATTATCAATTAGGATATTGGACCGTGTAATTGACTGTTATTTTGTATTTTATTCTTATTATTTTGGTGAATTATTTCTATGGAATGGGGGGGTCTAAATGAAACTGAATTGACGAATGAAATTTAAGAGAAAAGTTGGTAATAACATTTGATGAATCAATAGTATTTTCACACACTTTTCTCATGCACTTTTATGATTAATTGCCTAATGTTAAATGCCAATCGTAATTCGTTGAATTGCGATGTATTGTTCTAAATTTCGTTGATGGGCATATCGCTTTGCCAACAGATAGAGTTCAAGTGGTGAGATTAAGCTTTTGTGTTGGAGTGAATAGTAGATGTGAAAAGAATTACCGAGTGACCAGCCCCATTTTGGGGATGAAATGAATTAATGAATTTTTGGTCAGTTTTTTGTTTTGGCTTTGACTGTTTCTCTTATTTGGTATCGGTGGGACTAAATGATTTTCTATTGTGTAGAAATTAATTTGACCCTTTCACCTCTTTTACACATTCAGTCTTTGGGTGAATGGATTTTATGTGTCTTCGGGTTGATTGTTTTCTATGGGGAAGAGGTCATTAGGTAGAAAAAGGTATATTGTTGGTACATAATGTTTGGTTCTGTATTTGAATACGACGGTGTATCTCTCTCTCATCCTGTTTGACGAGACTTCTAATAATGAGAGTGGAGCCAGAAGATTTTTGCCACACATAAATGTTGATGATGACGACGACTTTGTTGTCTGGTTAAGTGAAGAATATAAAGATAATTAACACATATTTTAACTTTCTCATATATAGTAATTAATGAGTGCAGTTATCTGAGAAATTCACAACATATTTTAATTGACATTATGCTAACCCACTCGGTGACTAGTAAATATAATTAATCACCTTATGGTTTAAATATGCTATACTATGTTTTGATGGAGTCAATTTATTTATTTATGTAGTATAATGTAAGTGAGATGAGATATTCATGGTTGAATGGTGAGAGAGATAGAAAAAGAAGAAAGATCAGAGACCTTTTATGCGCCATCGCAATCATTATGGGCTCACAATTTAGTTATGATATTAGCGAAAATATGATTATAAATCTATGATAGTTTTTTTTTGTTGGTGGTTTACGTCTATAAATGTGTAATCAATTTTACTCAACAAAGTTACAAATTTATGCTTCATCTCATTTCTTATTTACGTAATATTTCGTTTTATTTTATTATTGTGCATTCACTTGAAAAAGAAAAGATTTAACTGAAATATAAATGTTAACATTAAGACAATTATTTTCGGTTATGTTTTATAAAGATTGAAATGAAAAAAAGAAAATAAATGAAATCTATGCGATTGACTACTATGCTATGTGATAATCTTTTCGCATTTATTCACGTTTACACGCCATTCTTAATTGGTTATTTAATTAGTTCATATAAATTTGAACCAGAGCATATGTTGCACTGTATTCTTGTGTGTTAAATTATGAAAAATTCCTTTTATGTTTTCTGCTACATTTCAGTCATTAATCAACTAAATGAAGAGAAAAGCCCACTAAAATAAAATTATTGCTTTTAGTTTTGGTTTCGTCATTTTATACATTTCATACAGTTAATTTTCACATTCACAATAATATTTTCCGAAAAAAACAAAAACACGTCAAGTCTCTTTGAATCGTGAATTGTGAACAGTTGAAAATTCAAAAGAGAGTAAGAGAGAGGATTGGATCAAAATGAATTCAGAACTTCCATCTCAATGTTGTATGACAGTTCGTTTAATTCTTATTTTTCTTTTTATTTTCTTATGTTTTTCATTTATTTTTGTCTTTATTTTTATTTTGTCGGTTTTGTATATTCACAAACAAGTATTCCACTTCAATTAATTCACAGACATTTTGTGACAAAGTGATTGAAAGCTAATTAATTAAAGTCTGTATTTTATTCTTGGATGTAAGATATGATGGAAAGATGCGATTTGATGAAGTTGGATAAGTTGTTGAGGAAATTGCAAGAATTTTGTGTTTCAACTGACCCGGAATTTAAACGAAGAAAATCATATTTTATAATCAAAATAATTTATTATTTTCAAGATGAGCAATAATCAAAAATTTGATGAAAACTTTACAATTTGTCGCAGACAAAGAATTCAACTTTGTTTGATAGGAAAATTGTGTGAGATGATTTCCAAATGAATTATTGAAAATCTGGAAACATTTTTAATAAATGAAAGCAAATGTTGATACGTTACTAGGAAGTTTGCTGAAGATGACAATTTCTATTATTATTTCGATTGAATATTTTCAATGGCAATTGATGAAATGAAATGTGTACAAGATGTGTCCAATATTTGAATTTTTCATTTGGCAAGAGTCACATTGAATTAGTTTTTCCAGATGCACATAGCATATTAGAATATCAATACTGGTTGATGGTAGACAATTTACATGTTCAATGAATATGATTAGATTCAACAATTTAAAGTGTATGAAATGTGTATGTGTGGGGATGTTTTGGCTATTGTATTAGCCAATATCTGGTGTGCCATTGAAATTTATCGTATTGAATTTGGAAAATTTCAATTGGCCATTTACACAATGAGTTACTGACATTTGGATACATGTCTATAACTGTAACAGGAACCAATATTCAATATGTGAAATTGTGTAATATTCTTCAAAATGTAATGTGAAATGATTTTATGAAAATAATTTAAACGTATGAGATACATACGTTAAAGATGTTGTAATATTTCTATAGTAAAAGTTTGCCAGTTGGATCATATCCAGATGATTGGAGTTCATAGAAATGAAATCGGTACTGAGATGGGTAACAGAATTGGTTAGTTGGTTAAATCTACAGCTAAAATGACAAAGTCATAGTTATTGAACATGATACTGTGGAACCATATTGGATTAAACTAACAGTAGTCAGCAATCGTTACAGTAGGAGTAAATTGCCAATTGTCTTTTGGTTCATGTCAGTCATTTATAAATCGTGTAGTTTCAGCTACTAACTCTTTAA
Source organism: Coboldia fuscipes (assembly GCA_001014335.1). Taxonomy (NCBI): domain Eukaryota; kingdom Metazoa; phylum Arthropoda; class Insecta; order Diptera; family Scatopsidae; genus Coboldia; species Coboldia fuscipes. The sequence goes on from JXOR01000209.1 coordinate 158,586, forward strand.
TAAAGTCTAGATGAAATGGAATATGCCAAGCAAATCATAAAAGGTATCATCATTTGTATTACTTTTTTTGTCTGATTCTGTAACGAATGAAAAATATTTTGGGGAAAAACTTTCTCATTTTGAGGGGATGAAATGGGTAAAAGGCAACACTTTTACACTGTCGTTATTATCATCAGAAGTTAATATAGAAATGAACAAAAGTTGTTGGTTTTGATTAACCACAAATAAAGTTAAAAGACTAAGAGAATATTATAAATCAGCAAACGTAGCAAAGTTTTTCGTTGGCAGATGATATTCATAATAACTTCATCAACTGTAGTCAGTGAGTGGTAACATCCTTTACCATTTCTTGTTCAAATTCAATTTAAATCATATTATGGTATCAATATGCGAATTATAACATTAAATTAGAGGGGTTGGAATTCAACGAAATGTATGGACAGTGATTTAGTGTATTCTCAATGCTGTTCACATTGAATATCAACTAAATGGTTATGAGAAATGATGCTAAATTGCGTGTTGTGGAACGAATGGATTTTCAACTATAAATTGAGAGTGAGAAGAACGAAGAGTGAATGATAAAATTTAAGTGTATATGATGAGGGCTCATCTCTGTATCTACAGTGGATGGTTAGTTGAAAGGGGTCGGGACACAGAAGTCAATGGCATTTGGGTGACAAGGAGGTAGCGGATGAATACGAGCGAGAGACCATAATTTAAAGTTAAATGGATATAACTTAATCCAGATATGGCATATCATTATCTGTTCGTCATGTGTGTTACCCAATTGGATTTAACTGAATTTCTTTCTCATTCTCTTACTCGATGTTGTTATGTACTGTCCCTGACGATGGTGGTCTTACAATATCTATGGATTTAGTGCTATAAATGGAATCAGTTTTATTGTTGACCGCGCGTGTACTTAAGAGAGTAACCGTAACAAATTAGTTTAATATTCGTTAGAATTATGACTATTTTATTCTGGATGGGATACCAAACATGTTGGTATAAGGACTAGCGAATCATATAGTATCATGCATTATCTTATGTGACCTCTATGAGTATTAAAGAATTGTTGAGGGGGTGGTGATGTGATCAACAATAAAAATTGGCCCATCAACGATTCTAAAAGGGATGTTTTATATAATTTGAAACTTTTGGATTGTTTTCAAAATCATATATAGAAAAAGGTAACGAAATGTATGAAACAATGGTTAATAAGATGAGCTTTTCGTTAAATTTTATTAGAAAATTGTGAACCCAAATATCAATGTAGATTGGATTCAGTTGTAGCGCGAATCATTTGAGTATTTTAACCGTGAAAATGTTAAATTTGTTTGAATGGAATAAAATTATTATCCCTTGACTGTTAATTCTCAAAGGAATATACCATTGAACTGATATGGTTTAATAGAAAATCTTTTTGGTTGGGCATTGTTTGTCGCTTCAACAGAAGAGTTTTATTTCTCTATTTAAACTGGAATTGATAGGAGATAGTACCCATTGAATGTAAATTTGTGATGTAATTTGTCAAATGAAAGAATATACAATAAAACCGATTTAATCTACTTATGGTTATATCATACAATGCTATTAGCAGCATACTGTTTCAAATGAATGAGGGGGGTTAAAGAGTCGATTCTTTTTCACTTGTCTGGTTCGTTAGAATCTCTCAATCCTATTAGACATAGTGATTTTGTTACGATTTTTTTTCCTGTTGGGCTAAAAAAAGGGGTTTTATGAGAGACAGTATTTTCCACATGGGAATTGAATTATGTAAATATTTTCTCTATTTTATCATTTGCCACTTGTTTCAAGTATTGATATTCTTTAAATGTGATACACGATGGTATCATTTAACTGGCAAAAAAACAATTAATTAGACCTTTAACATGTTTTACATAATTTTGTTTTTGTTATTTGTTATGTGTTGTGTATTTTGTCTGAATGGACCATTAAATATTTGAAGGGTATTACCTAAGTATGATCTTAAATGTGGTGTAATTTGTAAAGTAACAGATGCTCAATATTTCCATAATTATTAGATATTAACGAATCGATTTGTGTAAAGTAAATTATTAGCATGAAATATTTGTGTAATAAACAAAATAAAAGAATTGGTTAAACCACAAACGGATAATCTAAACATATTAGTCAATTATTGGTATAACATAATTTCTATTGATCGATAAAAATTAGTCTGTTGTTGGTTTTTGTGGTTTAAAATGAATTTTTAAAGAAATTATGAACACAGTTGGTATTTGGTGTATAGAAAATAAAGTTGTATACTTTAATGGGTCAAATGATATTGGACAAATGGTAAATGGTAATGAATATTTGTGGAGAGATGATCATCGAAATGGTAAAAGGTTCGTAGATTTGTGAACTCTTGATAGTAAATTGTTCATTTTAAAATTAAATGGGATTCTTCACATTGATATTACACCTCATCACTCATTGGTAACAAAACGGATGTAATTCTATTCATCTTTGAGTGTATCTATGGTGCGAAAATGTTAAAAGACTCCATATGTGACTTAGACAGAAATCACTGGACCGCGTAATTGAAGGCATATGGTGAGATTTTCATTTCCATTTCATATTATTGGTCCTGGGGGCGAACAGTGATAAACAGACGAGACTTTTGTTATTGATTGAAAGGGTCAGTTTATTGGTGTAAATGATAAATCACAGTATAAATGAAAATTTCTAACTCTCGTATTCAGTTGAATATAATGAAAAGTGTTAATTTTCGTTATATAAATTGGCAATTAACACAATTCTTAGTTAGACTCTTTATCTGTTTGAATGGGTTTTCCGTAAAATTTTCTGAAAATACAAAACCAGATGACAGGTGATTCAAATTAAAATATTGAACTGTAGAGTTGAGACAGATTGTCTGACTGGTGTCATTAGATTTAACGATTCTTTGTATTTTGGAATTGTTGTGTCGAAATGAGAAAAGAGTAATTTTGCCAATGAACTATGCTGGAGTATTTATTCTCTGGTTTATCTTAGTGTTTTACCGTATTTGGTTGATAGAATGGGATGAGTAAAAGAGGCGGCAGTTTGAAGGAAGGTAGTTGTACGAAATAAATTGGTATGGATCCTTTATTCATGGCGAAAAGGGAGCGATGCCATAACTTGTTTGGTATTCATAAAATGGTAAAATGTGTAAAGTGGTGAAGACGACTTGTGAATTCATTGTGAACTTGCGCATTTTCACAAATATCGCCTGAAGGGAAAATTATTCTATTCGGTTGGTAATTTTGTACTTCTTTTTTTTTGCTGTTGTTTTTCCGTCCTCTATTTTCTGTATGATGGAAAACACCATCATAAAAGATTATTCATGTGGTTACCATTGGCAACCAATATAAAACGATATTTTTTTGTCGTCGTCGTCGTTGTCTCTTCCGTTTTGTGGAGGATTAAATTTTCAGCTATTTTTCCAATTTTCCTATAAGGGAACCATAATTTATGTAACATGTTTTTCATAACAATGTATTGTAACCATAATGATGTTGTGAATAATCGAAAATCTTATGCTCTGTAAATTGTTGTTATTTTGGTTATGGATACTTGATTATAATGATTGTATGTGTTATACATCAACAATATGTCATTGTAATTGATGAATGTAACACCAATTTTTACGTGTAAAATGAATTCATTGAGAGTAGTTCAAATGTGATTAAAGAAATTAACAATCTTTTGTTGTATTTATTAAAGGATATGAAGCAATAAAGACATTAGGTATTAATACCAACAATGTAAATGATTTTCTGATAATTTGTTGTGGCGAAAGCGTTGAAGTAGTTTTCTGTTATTCTTTATGTTATGATTGTCTGAAGTGTATAAGTTAATTCGATTTTAATTTGTTATACATTGAGTAAAAGCGCAAGTCGATAATGAAAGGGGAGAATGAATATAAAATACAGTATTCCATCAATATGGTTTCAATGATTATACCTTAATAGATTGAGCTTACAATTATCGTCATGATCCAACTGAAGAAATAATAAAACGATTGAATGATGATTGTCCAGAATTAAGTTCATATATGGAATGCATTGAATTGAAATGTTGACTGCATGTAAATGGTGAGGTGAAACGTCATAGTAAGTTGAAATTGAATTTGTTTAATGCGCTTAGAATGATCATAAAATGAATAAACTTCTAATTGATGTAAAAGAAATAAAGAAGGTATACAAGTTAATTACTCGTTGATGAAATGGCGAAAAGTAATGGTAACTTTGCTACGATTAATTATTAATTTTCTGTTTTTGTTGTTGTTTGGTTAAAGTTGGTAATGTTATCTAAATATGGTGAATGAAATTATAATTTATATTATATGGATTGCATTTCAACATAATCATATTTCATTGAATTATTCATTAAGATAGAATTAACCATTTGTAGGTAATTTATGTATTTTTGAGTTTCGACATTCTTCTTTTCATATTTTTGATGATTATTTGTTGTTAGAGAATTCTTGATTATTAAGTGGCTATGTGGTTTGCCATTGTCACTATGGAATGACTCTTTGGTTTTTTAAAATTTTGGCTGTACACTTTATGATTTTTTCAGTCCTAATTAATATTAAAATTTGATAATTAATATTTGACCACGATAACATGTAATTATAAATGAGTAATAGTGATGTGGCGTTAATAATTTATTTTCAACATGCTAAATGATATGGTGAATTTGCTATTTCCGTATAATATTTGGTTTGTGTTGATGATTTGTTTTCATTCGGGGGCTAAAACAAACTGAATTAAAGAATTAACTAAAATTGGATTTTAACACTGAACCATTGAAATATTGATAGAATCCATTGGATATCATGAGTTCAGAGCTTTTGGATTGTGTTTTTGTTTTGTGTTTTATTAATGTAGCCAATTTGTATGTCGGCACAATTAATAACAGCTCATTATAATTTACCATAGTAAATGATGCCGCCGACATCACCTTTTAATAACTGAATAAGAAACAGCAATCGAACATACCAGTTCAATGGTTGTCTTTATAGTGCGATCTCGAATTACCTGATGAGGCGCACCTTTCTTATTGTCTCAATTTCATGTGGAGCTTAATTAACCGTGCTGAACGTGTTATTTCTCTTATCACTCGGTAATATTGGCGTTGAATTACCAACCAAAACGAATGAAATTGATGAAAAACTGATGCAAAGTATAAAATGAATATTCGGTGAACGTTAAACAGAAAAAAATAAAAAAATAGCCATTCTGTGTTATGTTGTGAACATACGATAAGATGAAATAAAAATAACAGAAAACGTTTTTTTTTTTATTTTTATGAAATGATTATAATCTCATCGCATTGTACAATAAATTAATGATAAATTTCGCACGGGTTTCAAGTCAATTTTTATATAAAATAATTATTTCATTTTGGTATACAATTTTTACGATGTGTTTATTTCGTTACTCGACATTGTATTTAACGTTTCTGTTGTTTTATGTTTTAGGTAGAATAATTGTTGAATTTATCATTTATTGTTGTTGTTTTATTCGCGAATAAAAAATTATATTTTTTTTAATAATTCACGATATGTGGATTTAAATGAATTAAAAACAAGTAATTACAGTGTGAAATGGATAATAGTCTGAGTTGGAGACAGACGGGAAACAATAAAAGAGAGAGAAGAGAGAATTGTATGAATTTAATTGAACCATGTAATTTGGATGTACGCAGGTACGGTCAATTACATTGAATAATGTCGAGTATTCTGATAATCTTTGGGTAAAGGTGGATGAGATGGAACATAAACACATTCACAAATTCAAATAATATTCGTTTTACGTGATGGTGTTTCCTTTATACTTTGTATTTCAATTGATTACAATATCCATTTGATTGTGTTTAAATGTAATGTATTGAATGGTATAAATTTTAGCACCTGCTGTTGAATCCATTACACTTCACTGGCACTACTGAGAGGATGAAGAGACAGAAAAATAAATATTCGCGATTAAATTGTAATTAAAATTAATGTGTTTTGGGTTCGAATTTGATTTGATTTTGTCTATATTTGTCTATGAGAAGGTGTATAATCAATATTTTACATTCTATCAACGGAATTGCGGTATGAATTCATCANACTACTGAGAGGATGAAGAGACAGAAAAATAAATATTCGCGATTAAATTGTAATTAAAATTAATGTGTTTTGGGTTCGAATTTGATTTGATTTTGTCTATATTTGTCTATGAGAAGGTGTATAATCAATATTTTACATTCTATCAACGGAATTGCGGTATGAATTCATCACTTGAATTTGGGCTATTCCTATTCTCTGTTATTTATAAATTTGGAAATGAAAATGAAAAACATGATCAAAATGACAGCATTTTATATTTTTTGTCTGTTTGTGTGGCTCGAAAAATGGTAAATTATTGCTTATGGTGAGCTAATAAGATTTTCATGAAAGCAGTTTACACATTTTACGGTTGGCTAGAATTGATGGTGGTGTACATAATTTTTATTACATACGAAAAAAAGGGAAATGAAGGTTGTTGGCTCTGATGATGGCAACGAATTTTCACCGTTTGGAATATGAAAGTATGGAAAAAAGGGTTGTGAAAATGGCACCTTGTTACACACCTACTGAGGCATTTAGAATTAGCATAGAAATATCTCAACTCTTCACAGTCTATATTTAGCAAGTTTTTATTGAGGCTTTTTTGTGCTGCGTATGGAATATTGTGTATTTGCCAAAAAATGGTGTAAAAACAGTGGAAAGGATATAAAATTGTAATGAGGAATGGGTAGATGAGATGTTAAAATCCAAAACCAGATGAAAATTTTATAACGTTTTTTTAGTCCTCTGGTATTCATTTAAAATGTGCGTGGATGGCATTTTTTGGAAGCGATTTATACTAGCAATGAGACACAAAGTATGGCATTTTATCCAGAATTTTTTTATTACGAAGTATTTCTCTAGGCTGTAAGTTGTAAGGGCAGAAGTATGAAATGGTAAAGGATATGGAATTTGAATAGAACGAAATGAATATTTTGGAATAACTTTGTACGAGGCTTTCTGAACGAGTAAGAGAAATTTTATTACTGGAGTTCTTGTTCCATGTTATATTTTGTTGTTGTTTTGTTTGGCAAATCGTTGGCACTTGAAAAAGAGGTGGCAGAAAAATGGTAAAAAAAGAACAGTAAATTTGTTAGCTGTTGTAAATGAGTTCGGTACGCTCCATAAATTATCATTTGATGGGGTCTATGGGTGAGATGATGCTGCAAAGGATATTTTCGGTTTCACTTCAATTTAAATACATTGGGATGTTGAGTGTTATGCCGCTAGCAATTTACCATTCGAATAAATTTCACCCTTTTCACGCGCCTTTTTATATCAAATTCTCATCTCATTTTGAATGTGTTGGATGTTATAATATGGCTATTCACTGTCTTTATAG